>JAPCYS010002784.1:0-75902 GCA_028641055.1 Alopecurus myosuroides | reverse complement strand
GCAGAGGTTATGGAGTCTTTCTCGGAGGAGACACATCGCCACGGTTCCGCGGCTTCCAGCTGGTCACTTTTGAAGTCACTGAAGCCTCGCAAGGTGATAGACTGATAGCGTAGATGGCTTGAGATGGCTCGAATCGATGGAGGGAAAGCCACCGGGAAACTAATTTTTCTTCAGCTAACACCGCCACAAACAAGGAGAAGCACTTCCGCTCGCCATGGCACCTCGTGTCACGGATGCCGGTCTCTGTGTCATCTGACATAGGCATGTTGTGTCCATAGTAGTCCCGAGGTCGCCTGCTGCCACCGCTATTCTGTAGCCACCACATGCCGCGCTGCTACCAATCCTGAGGTTCTAATGTAATGTTTGAATAATTTGTCATCAATAGGAGCTTCGTTGAAGCAACCTTGGTCATGTCCCACCCAGGTCAATCTAAAACAGTAAAATATTATAACTAAATTTAGTCATGAAAGTGAAAAAATTGCTAGCTTCTTTGGGTCGGCCCGCCCGGTGGTTTCTACGAAGTTCCTCCGGATAGTCTATGTACTCAAGATTATAAAATGAACCTAGGACAACTAAGTGAAAAATCTTTCAGATATATAGCTGCAATACATGAGGGACAACGACAATGTTCGGCTGAGTTTTTGTTGGTTTCCAAATACATGGCACAACGAAAAGTGCTTTTGGCTCCTGGGCATCAGTGATTGTGCCTATTAAAAATTCCAAAGGAATATATTTATTAAAAATCTGTCAAAAAAATCCTTTCCCCAAAAATACTTTCCGCGCTGGAGCGGAGATTTTGTGCACCTGGGCACCGCTACACCAGCCTACCTGGGCATAAGTAACATCCCAATGCCTCCCGACCCTATGCAAAGTAACAGCTTGAAGTGAGAAAAGACATGATGAATCGATTATAGTAGTGTTGTCGATTGCCTCAAAACTAGATGGTCTTATATATGGAGCTTGTTACTACACACTAGCCACACATTCACTTGACACGTATGATGCTTTAAAGCCTTTTATGACCTCCAACTACCATGGTTGATTTACGAAACAGTAAATGGTGCATTGTAATTGTATTGTTAGAAAAACATTATTCGACCACTATAGTTGTATGATTAGATAGAAATTCTATGTTACCCTAGTATACAAGCATGAACGACCTCTTTGTTGGTCGGGAGACAGGCGATCGTTAAGAGTCTATAGAAACTCATCTAGGTTCCATCCCCTGGCCGGCGACGCCGCTGATCCTCTCACCTCCAGTGGCTTTAGGCCTTGGAGGTGTGGTAGATCACGGCCTCTCGCCCGCGAGAGGTTTTCTATTCTTAATTTAAGTGTTTGTCCAATATCTTTTTCGAGATGGTGAGGCGGCAAAGGGCGCGTGGAGTCGTTTTTCCAACGGATCTCCTGGATCCAGTCCATTTTCGTGTCCGTCTGTGTGGTTGCGCCTATGTCTTTTCTGATCTACGGTTTTCATCATTGGAGATGGTCAATTCTCTGGTGCGCTGGTCTTTTGGGGACTTAGCACGACGAATTCCCGTCTGTCGACTACAACAAGGTCTATTAAGACAAGATTTACCCAGCTCTGGTGAGGGAGGGGTGAGGACGGCGGCCCGCCTTCGGCTCGCTTTAGTGTCACTAGGTGGTCTAAAGCTCTATTTTTATTTTTTTACTACTTTTGAAATTCTTTGTACCGTTGTTGATGATCAATATATTGGTTGGCCAAAAATAAAAAAGAACGACCTCTTTGTACTTGTCCCCCGCAGCATATACTTGGTACATCATCATACATATAGTCACATATAGCCAAATGTGCAGTCACCATATCTTCAACCTTGCTACCATGGTTCTAATGTACTGTTTGAATCCTTTGTCGTCTATACACTCGAGACCATACAATGAGCCTGGGACAACTAAATGAAAAACAATTCAGATATATATAGCCACAGTACATAAGCGACATCGAAGAGGTTCTCCTGGGTTTTTGTTGGCTTACAAAGATGTGCTATGATCATTAGATTTTGCACAACACGTAAAAGTTTAGGCAATACATGCTACAAGTGTAGAATGGTATAAGAATTGCAAATAGATCATGCGATGTCTAAAATGTCAAGAAGATCACTAGTTTAAGTGATAGATTGATGCACCGAAATCCAAGATGTAAACATGTAAATAGATGTTAGACGGGCCAATAGCTCCTGTGCGACAGGTTTCAGTTGAATTGGAAGGAATGCGACGTTTTTCGACGAAATAGCCTACGTGCGACGGATTGGAAGAAGAAAATAGCTCACGGCCAACATAGTTCTTAAGCGGAGCTGATAGGTTAGCTGTTAGGGTTATGCGACGCTTGGACCCACAACTTATCCACCTCCGCAGCGTGGGACCCACCTCACGATTCAAAAACAGAGATGCGCCTGTGCCCCACAACTTATCCACCTCAGCAGCGTGGGACCCACCTCACGATTCAAAAACAGAGATGCGCCTGTGCCCCACAACTTATCCACCTCAGCAGCGCGGGACCCACGACAGTGAATCTAAAACAGGGCTGCGCCCGTGCCCGACTGGTGTCTGTGCCATTTCTTTCCCTTCCCCATTCTTCCTCGTCTCCGGCGACGGCGCACGGGATGTCCAGCTCCTCCGCCACGCAGTCAAGATGGCCAGAGTACGGTGTAGTTCCGATGACAAGGTGCCCGGACTGCCCACGGCCAGAGGCTCTGAAGCGGAGGGTCAGTAAAACTGACGAGAATGGAAATCTCGGGCGCCATTTTGTGTCCTGTTTGAGCATTCCCATGATGGGACGGGATGGCAAGGTAAGATCTTAAAACTGAGATGAGGAGGAGAGAGATGATAGGAGTATTTGGCATTCCAATTCGCGTTTTTTTCTCCTCGGTTTTGGGATCTAGATTCATGTCTACTGTAACAGATGCTGAAGAAATGTTCGCACTTTGAGTGGATCGATCAGTACGTTGCTAGGCTTGAATTTGAGGGCCACATTGAAGATCCAAATCTAGGTGGGTTTGCTCCCGATGTCAGCTCGGGCAGAGGAGGGCCGGCGGCGAGGATCACGCGCCCTATTGCTGGACTGCCCTGGAGGCCGAAGTAAACGAGGAATTGAAGAAGATCAAGAAGTTTTTAAAGCAAATGGTGGATTTGCAGAAGCAAGAGAATCTCATGTCAGGAGCATTCTATTCTTGTATCATTGCTCTGTTTTTTGTTTACCTCTTGTTCATCCGTCGTTAGAATGGACTAGATTAATGTTGATTTTACTTGAGTTAGCTATGCAGAGGTAGCAATCTGTGCGCCGTGCTAGTTTCAGTGAAGTGTCTGATGTTAAATTTGAATATGCCCTTCGATGTTCAGTTGAAGTTCAGTTTCAGTGCAGTCACCAAAGTTCAGTTTCAGTAGAAAAAAACTTATTCGTTCTCATGCCGTAAGAGTAGTTGAAGAAAGGCCGAAAGAGTGTAGTTGGGCCAACAATTAGGCCCAAAGAGAAAACAAACCCACCTGCCTAGATTTGACTTATTTTAATTTGTAAAAACAATTGTTTTGCATGTCTTGGGTTCGTTTTCGTTTTTGTAGGCCCAAATAATTGGATTCGTTTGCATTTTTGTATTATGTACTTCATAAATATTTTGTTAAGAGTTGCATGCATTGTTCACCGAAATAGTATTTTGTAAAAACAATTGTTTTACTTGTTTTGCATGTCTTTGGCTCGTTTTCATTTTGTAGGCCCAAATAATTGGATTCGTTTTCATTCTAGTAGTTTACTTTCATAATTTTGTTACGAGTTGCATGCATTTCACCGAAATATTTTGTAAAAACAATTTGTTTACTTGTTTTGCATGTCTTGGGTTCGTTTTCATTTTTGTAGGCCCAAATAATTGGATTCGTTTTCATTTTTGTATTATTTACTTCATAAAAGAGTTGCATGCATTGTTCACCGAAATATATTTGTTACTAGTTGCATGCATTCGTTTATGAATTAACGGACGCTCGAAGTAACACACTCTGATCATAAGTAAAATGAGGGAGACAATTGGTAGCAAACGACATATACTAGTAAACGACATATATTAGTAGTAGCACGGTTACATATACTAGTGAACGACACGGGCACGGGCCAACTAACATAGATAAAAAGAAAAAGAAAAAGAAAAAAACGGTAGAAACTCGAACGACACGAAGCCTAGATCACCGCCATGAGAGCACCATCGAGATGGAGGGAGAGCACCGTCTTCACTCCCTCGTCGTCGGCGGCCGGCACCCTGTAGGGGAGGGTGTGCATCGCGGTGCGGCTGGGCCAGAGGCTGTCGAGGTCGGTGAAGAAGTTGTACCCCGTGAAGCAGATGAACTCGCACCCCCCGTACCAGACACGACCAAGGAGGTGGTACGCATCGTAGGGGTTGCGGAAGCGGACAAGAATGCCCGTTCCTCCCGGGCGGGCTTCGTCGACGGTGAACATGGGCGGAGTGCCCGGAGGCATGTGGCGATAGAGGGCGCCAAGGAAGACATCCACCAGCTCCTTTGCACCGCGCCAGCGAGACATGGCCCAGACGCGGAGCTGGTCCTCGACGACGACCCCTGCGGGGTACTGCCTCTCCCGCACGGTCCTTGGCGAGGAAGGTCTGGCCGGTGAACTGCATGCTTGCTTTTGCTTGAATGTGGTGCGTGCTTTGCTCGGTGGCTTGCTTGGATGTGATGCGAGTGGAGAATGGCGTGAGGAAGATGAAGGTTAGAGGAGGGATTAAATAGAAGGTAAGACATTAATGGATGCGTCCCTTCGTTCGCGTGCCCGCGTTTCTCTACTGGGTCAAGAGGTGTCTCGTCGATCACTGGAGCACGCTAGTCAGACTGCGTGGATCACCGCGTTCAGTGTGTAATAGCTTAGATGCGACGCGTATGCATGCATGCAACGGGCAGGCGGCCCCGATCACACACGGAACGGAGAAACACACTAGGGAAACGTTCGTACGCCAGTTCCATGCACCGAACCAACGTCAGGCGCGGATATTGTTGAACGGTCTAGATCGAATAGACGAGCCGATCCAAACCCCAGCCACTCAGCGCGCACGAATCCATCCATGCACAACGAGCCAATCAGCATCTAGAACGAGCGCACACGCGGATCGGGGCGTGCGTCACGTGCACACGGTGGCGTCAGTGAGCTAGGGTTTAGCTGGGGTTTCCGGGGTTTTGGGGT
Organism: Alopecurus myosuroides; assembly: GCA_028641055.1. NCBI lineage: Eukaryota > Viridiplantae > Streptophyta > Magnoliopsida > Poales > Poaceae > Alopecurus > Alopecurus myosuroides. The sequence goes on along the minus strand of JAPCYS010002784.1, from coordinate 70,705 downwards.
TTCCGGGGTTATGGGGTTTCCGGGGTTTAGGGTTTCAGTGAGCTAGGGTTTTGACATAACTAATTTAAAAAAAATCAAAAAATAAACGGCTTTCGCTCACTCTCTATTTATGTAACTATGTTGCTATAAAAAATTGTATTCTTGTTAGATCCACGATGCAATGAAAAATATTCATACAATTCATGCTATTGAGGAATGAGCTAGGGTTGAGCATAACTAATTCAAAAAAAATCAAAACTATGTACAACCGCGCACATGGTCTACTTATGCAACTAGGTTGCTATAAAAATAGCGAAATTGTTACATCCAAATGTTAAAACCAAAAATCACACGTTGACGATATTGATAAAATGAGCTAGGGTTGAACATAAGTAATTCAAAAAAAATCAAAAAAAGAAATGCTTTTGGCCCTTAGTCTTATTATGTTGCATACAAATCAAAAAAATTAAAAACTTTGATTTTGAGTCGGTCAACGTTTTTGTGAAAACGTTGACTTTTTTTAAAATGAGCACAAATAATTTAAAAAAAATCAAAAAAAGAATGCTTTTGGCCCATAGTCTTATTATGTTGCATACAAACCAAAAAAAAATATAACCATGGTTTATATAGAATTGCATGAAAATGTCTTCAAGAATATGGGAAACTTGTACAGAGTAGTATGGATTTCGAAGATCGAAGTTGGTGTTCTAGATCATAACTAATTCAAAAAAATTCAAAAAAATAAATGCTTTCGCCCATAGTCGTATGATGTTGTATAGAAACCAAAAAAATTATAAACATGGTTTATGTACAATTACATGAAAATGCCTTTGAGAATATGAGATTCTTGTACATGTACTATGGATTTCAAAGAGCAAATGTTGTGTGTTTTAGATCATAAGTCAATATGTATATGTTTTATTATGGATTTTAAGAAAACTTGAGCACATAGTATTATTATGTCATGTAGGAACCAAAAATAAATATAAATAGGATTCAAAATATGTGTTTTTTAATTAAATAATGATTTCAGAAAAAATAAAATAATAAAATACAAAATTAATTCAAAAAATAATGAGACTTCATATTTACACTATATAGGTACGAGAGAGGAGTGGGAATTTTATTTGGATGATTTAGAGAAGATGCAAAAAACAACCCTCTTAGAAAGGGGGGCGTTTACCCTACCTATGAGGCCGTTTGAAACACATTTTTCATGACTATGAGTCTAACTTAACAAAAGAGCTCAGAATGATCAGATAAAAATCACATTTGAGTTGAGGTAGCATTGAAACATCAAAATATTATTACATGCCAAATAAGTTCAACTTGAGTCAAAATTTGAATTTGAACCTAAATTTGAATTTGTCATCAAATATTATTACATGCCAAATAAGTTCCCGGTACATGCCAAACAATAACCAAATAATTTTTGATGGAAACATGTGCCCAACAATGTTATTACATGCCATAAATTTGAAATGATCAACATTTCTATCTCTTCGACCACGACGTGTACCCTTCTCCGTCTTACCATTTGTTTTTTTTGGTTCTACTACGCACACAAGTTCACTCATCATCTTGGTTTTTTTTCACTGGACTCGGGGACCACGATGATACCACCTCATGAAACTCGGGGATAGCAGATTCAGTTTCGACACTGTGCACAACTTCAGTTTCGACAGTGACAACAGCAGCTTCAGCTTCCGTTTGTGGTTCAGTTTTCGACAGCAGCTTCAGGTTCAGTTTCGACAGTGACAACAGTTTCAGAAACAGCAGTTTCGACAGTCTCGACTGCAATTTCTTCAGTTCCAGTGACACCAGCAGTTTCAAATTCAGTTTGAGCACCAAATTGTTCTAGCCACTGACTTGATTTCCTTCTGCTGCCACTGACTCTTGCTCTTTTTGTTGGCCAACACTGTTCAACAACAATAGGCTGACTTGGAAACTTCCTCCTGAAAACAAGAAAGAATGCCACATTTTTATAATTGAAAAAAAAACTAAAATATGAACAAACACAAATAAACAAGCACATACTTTCTGGGTTTAGGAGGAGAGAAAATGCATAGCCTAGATCCCTCTCTGTGCCCCAGTGTTTGGCACCTCTTGCATCTGTTTTGTTACCCTTTTGAGCCCTTTTTGGCTTTTCATCTTTCTTGTCCTTTGCCCTTCTTACTACTCCCACCTTTTTCGAACCATGCTTTGAATATACTCTGTTTAGGTCTGCCTGCCTTTCTTTTTACTAGAGGAGGACACATGGAAAATTCAAGAGGCACTTCTGGCCACTGCTTCTGATCTGTAAGAGGTGAATTGGAGTTGCATATGCAGCTTTGAATTTTGCTACTGAATAATAGTCATGCAGATATGGATGCATATTTATCTTGTGCTGGCCAGCTAAGAAAAGAATTGCATGATCACATGGTTTACCAGTGGCCTGCCACTCTAGGCAACTGCAATCATGCAATTCTGTGTTAACAACATGCCTTCTTCCAGTCTTGTTATCTCTAACTTCAGCACCCCACAACGATGATTTTTTCAACAGACAAATGTGTAAGACCTCTTCTTCTGTTGACCACCTGTTGCACCACTGCTGGAAGTTTATCACCTTGCAAACAATCACCAATCTTTTTTCTCAATTCCCACAGCCGCATGAGCATGATCCTGATTTGATCAACCATGTCATGCACAGGCAAATCTTTTAGTTGCTTCACCTTGTTGTTGAAACTTTCTGCCAAATTGTTGTTGATATGATCACACTTGATGGCAGTGTTGAATCCAGACCTGTACCATAATAAAGAATGGTAGGTGTTCAACCATGTACCAAACTCCTCACATGTTGCCATAACCTTATTAAGATGATATGAATGTGTCTGTTTAGTGTAAGATCTTGCTGCTGGCCACATCCTCCCAAATTCATCTCCTCTAAATTTTTTAATCAAATTCATCCACAAATGGCCGAAGCACTCCCTTTGCTCAGCATGTGGGAACACATTTTTAACTGCATTTTCCAAACCTTTGCATGCATCTGTGTGTACTGCCAAAGGTGACACTGGCCCTAAGCATCTTTTCAACTGCATCATGAACCATGTCCATGAAGCTTCTGTCTCTGACTGAAACAAGCCAACAGCAACTGGAAACATCCAGTTATGTCCATCTAGAGCATTACATGCTGCTAACTGACCATTCCACTTGCCTGTCAAAAATGATGAGTCTATGCTCAAATATGGACGACATCCTGCTTTGAAGCCATCGATACAAGGCTTTAAAGCCATAAAGAATTTGGAGAAATAAACCTTGCCATCCTCTGATACCTCGGTATCTATCTCGACAACACTGCCAGGTGACCTTTTCTCCACCTCTGCTTTGAAATTGTAAAGCAGCCTAAATGTGTTTGCCCAATCACCATACAAATGCTTCATTGCTCTTTGTTTAGCCTTCCACACTGTGGTATAAGCCAGTTTAATGGGGTATAACTTTTCCAAGTCTACTTGGAGTCTTTTGGCAGTAGTGTTGGGTGTTCTGGCCAAAATTGGAGTTATCTTTTCTGCAACCCAAATCTGTGATGTCATGCTTGATTTTTTCTGTGAACTTGTCAGACAAGTATGCTTATAAGGGATTTGGTTAACTCTAACAGTACTTCCATCAGGCTGCAGTCTAGCAGATATGTACCACTTGCAAGCCTTCTTACCACTACCATCAAAACCTCTGCACTTAGCATAAAACTTCTTTCGATCAGTCCAAACTGTCTTGGCATCAAACTGATGTCTGACTGCATAAGTCTTGAAAGACAACCTGAACTCTTCCATGTTTGGCCACAACTTCCCCACTTGAATGACAGGGTTCTCCTTGTCATACACATGCACCAGCTCTTCATCATTTGCATCATCTACATCATCTGCAGCATCTTCCATCAACTGTTCATCTACATCACTCAACTCTCTGTCAACGTTATCACTTGTATTAGCTTCATCCCTCTCCTCCTCATCTCTGTCATCGACTGGAATGCCAAATAGTTTGGCCATCTCAGTGTCAGCAATTGGTGCAATGACCAAATCAGTAGGCTCCTCCAACTCACTGCATTCCAATCAACAACAACAACATTTCCCTCTTCTGCATCTACATTAGCCCCATCGTTTATTACTGTCAGATCAGTAAAAATGGGAACGATATGCCTCTGTGAAGCCCAATCAGCATCTGCATCCTGCATAGCCAACTGTGACGGCACATAACCCACCTTCGAGCCAACATTCAGATCAACGAGCTCAGCAAAAAATTCAGCCCTGAGGTTTGCCCAGCCCTCTTGCCTATCGATTTCATCAACAATATCTTCACCATCTTCAATTCTGACATACTCTTCTTTGAAATCATCGTACCGCAATACTGAAACCTCTTGATCTGGACCCCAAAGCACTGTTTCCCCAAATTTTTTCACTAATTTCCTAACTGCATTCTCTTCCATCTCACGTAGCTCATTGGGATCAATCTCTGCACAATCAACCTCCCATTTCACAGTTGTGTCTCTCTGGATACTCTGAATGCTACCATCAACTAATTTTGCGTCGATGGAAAGAATTGATTACAAATTCGAAGGTTTCAGCAGCATCCCCTCTATTATATGCGGCAGTGTCAGACAGAGCAAGGATCGCATGAACAAAAGGGCGGGAGGGGCCGCATTACCTGTTCGAAGCTGAATCTGGCAGCTCCTTCTCGACCTGACCACGGGCTCCTCTCACCGCGCCGCCACCTCTCACCTTCTATCGGTTTGAACAAGCAAAACAGAGCTCAGATCTACATACAGGCACATGAAATTGGGACTAGATGCTTGCCTATACTATTCACTCACCACCATGGCCGCCGCCGCCGAAAGGGGAGCGGATCCGCTGCCGCCGAGAAGGGGGCTCCGCCGCCGCCGCCGCCGCCGCCAGAGCTGTAGAAAAAAGCGCGGGCAGGACAGTTCAGTTCGAGCGCGAGCACTTTGAGGGGATGCGGTGCTAATTAATTTGGGGGCAAATTAGTTATGACATGTCTTAACGCAAATGGAACTAATTGACTAAGGTTTTAATGCCTGTTCGCCCGTGAGCTATTTTTTCCCTCCAATCCGTCGCACGTAGGCTATTTCGTCGAAAAACGTCGCATTCCTTCCAATTCAACTGAAACCCGTCGCACAGGAGCATTTAATAAGGATTTGAAACCAAAACAATACTCAATATGGACCTAGAGACAATGACCGGACATAAGAGAATATTGTCCCTGATGCATGCCTACGTTAGTTGGGATAGATTCACATCTCAAACGAGCATGCACGTGACTTGGGGCGTGTTTGGTTGCTAACATGGGTTTTAGGTCATTTGCATATGTGGCCCTGGTAGACCTGACCCTAGAAAAATGGGAGTTGGGCCACTATATGTAGTTTGTTTGGTTGACCACGAAGCTTCAGCCAGTCCTTTTTTGCTCGGGGCAAGAAAAAGAACACATGTTGTTTGGTAGCTTGTGTTCCTTTGACAGCTGTAAACTCGTGGTGTTTGGTTGCTGAACCACGTTAGTTGTAGTCATCTCATCTCAGTAGTGGTGACCTTACCACGTAGTGATATAAGTAGAGATAGGTAATCACTATAAACGGTCCTAGCTACTAGCAAATGACATGTCATGAGGACATAGAAATTCTCCTAGCTACTAGAAAATAGTAGTCATCACAATAATCTTACTTCTTCAAGCTATTAGAAAATTGCGGGTCTAAAACGTATAGATCATTAGGGGAGAGGTACTACGGTAAGGGGGTAGATTCTTCAAACCCTGGTTTTACCTCTAGCGTTCCACATTGCGTCAGCCAACTCCTACCATTTGGTCATCCAAGCTTCTTGATCATGAGCTTTGACCCCGTGAACAGTATCATCAGTGTCTGGTGTAACATCATTCTCTTCGGAGAAGTACTCATCAATACCGCACCCCAAGATCCAGTTTTGAAGAATGCAACATACAAGAACCAAGTTGACTTTAATGTCGAACGTGTGGAATGACTTCTAATTTAGCATCTTAAATATTTTCTTCGGAGCGTAAAATGCCCTCTTAACCGTAACTCTAAGACTAGAGTAGCTCAGATTTAACAATTCCTTGGCATTGTTGGGGTAGTGTATTACAAAGAACTCATTCAGATGGTACCTGATACTCTGGGGTAGAAGAACACCAGAGCGAAATGCATAATCAGTATCTCCATCAAGAATATTGATCACGTCAGCTCGACCTGTCAGAAAGATGCTTGCGTCATGGGCAGATCATTTCCATCCAGCTAGCACATATGTGAACTTTAAATCGAAATCCACAACTGCAAGCACATTCTTTTTTTTTGACCTGGGCTACGGCGGGCTCTTAGAGCCAGCCTGAACATTTTATTGAAACAAACACATCCGAGCAGGCGCAAGGTTTTAGGAAGTAACAGGGAGGCGAAGAGGATTACATGGGGGTGGGAGGGACTCAAGGGAGATCATACCGAATACACCAAGAGTTAATAAGACTAGCTGTGACTGGTGTGGTACACCTGAACGCCCAAAGGCGAAGATCCTCAAGAATCCGACAAACAGTGACGGTAAGCGGCTCATCAATGCCGTTGAAGCTGAAGGCATTCCGCCACTTCCATATGTTCCAGGAGATCGCGGTGCAGATGGTGGAGTCGACGTACGATCTGCTACGGGCATCCCACAGGTCGTGGACTCCCCGAATGTTTTCTCCCCCGTCGGGGAAGAAGAAGGTCCAGACCTCCCGGGCGCGACACAGAGGACAAGTAGGTGATTCGTGTCCTCGTCGAGGTGGCCGTGAAGACAGAGCGGAGAGGAGGCGAGTTGGTGGCGATGGCGGCGCTCGTTCGTTGGCAGCCGGTTCCGTCGCGTGAGCCAGCTGAAGATTTTGCACTTTAGGGGTGCTGCGTTGCTCCAAACCTTCGTGGCCTGAACGTCAGTCGGAAGCTTCCTGAAATAATTAGCATAGAAATCTTTGTTCGAAGGTTTAGCGTTTGAGTATCGACAGAGTCGAGTATTCGTGGTTCTCGGTTCCAAAACTAAGGAATTCAGCGCGCCCCGAAGGGTAATCAGCTCAGCAACCACGGAAGGGAGAGTCTGGGGACGAGATAGAGGCCATGATAGAGAGCATGGAGCACCTGAATGTGCGGCCTGGTAGAGTGGGAAAAGAGGGCGGGGAACCTGTCGGATAGAGGCTGATCGCCTTGCCAGGTGTCCAACCAAAATGCCGTTGAGACCCCATTACCAATGGAGACTACGGTGCGGCGGTGAAGGTCGGGGAGGGTAGCAGCAATGTCTTTCCAAACGGGGTGTCAAGACGGTGAGCAGCACCGAGGTCGCGGCGAGGTCCCCAGCCATATTGGCGGCGAAACCAGGAGGCCCATGGAGGGTTGGAGGGAGAGAGGAGTTTAAAGATGAATTTGGAGAGAAGGGAGGAGTTCTGTTTTGGAAGGCAAAGAACCCCGAGGCCGCCAAACTTTTTAGGGGAGCAAACTACATCCCAAGCGACTTTGCCGTTACCCCCGCTACAGGTCTCTTCGCCAGTCCAGAGGAACGCGCGTCGACGCCGATCAATAGCTTCCACAGCCCCCGCGGGTAGGAGCTCCGCGGCCATGGCATGAGAAAACTTCGCCGTGATCACCGAGTTGACAAGGATAAGTCTGCCTCCAATCGGGAGAGAGCGCCCCCGCCAACCAGCGAGGTGGCTATCACACTTGGAGATAATGGGAGAAAGGTCGGAAAGTCGGGTTTTTGAGGGGGAAAGAGGGAGGCCGAGGTATGTTTGCGGAAAGGAAGAGACGGGACAGCCGAAAGCGGCAGCCATGAGGGAGACAGTGTGCTCGTCGGTTTGAATGGGAACGAAAGTGCTTTTGTGAAAGTTGATGATAAGGCCAGTGGCCTGAGAGAACTGATCGATAAGGTTCTTCAGATGGGTGACATGCTGAGGGATGGAGCGAATGATGATAAGCGTGTCATCTGCATATTGCAGGATAGGGCAGGGGAGGTCGTTCACAAGGGGGTGGAGAAGAAGCCCCTCCCGCGAGGCCTGGAGTAGAATTTGTTGGAGAACATCAGCGACAATGTTGAAGAGGAATGGGGAAAGGGGGTCTCCCTGTCTGAGTCCCCGTCTGCATTGGATCCACCTCTCCGGGATACCATTGAGGAGGACGGCAGTCTGGCTGGAGTGGTTTAAGCAGGAGATCCAAGCCCGCCAAAGAGGCGGGAAACACTTGGCATCGAGGATTCTATCGAGGGCCTCCCAACTGATGGAGTCGAAGGCTTTGCGAAAGTCTAACTTAAAGAGGGCAGCCGGGGAGGATCGTTTGTGACAAGACTGAACGATGTCCGCAGCGTAGACAAAGTTTTCAGCAATGGATCTTCCTGCGATGAAGCCGGTCTGATCCGGGTGGACGAGGAAGGGGAGGAGAGGCTGAAGCTTAAGGGTGAGGCATTTGGTGATGGCTTTGAGACTGGTGTTTTGGAGGGAGATAGGGCGGAAGCTCTCAGGTATGTTTGCCCCGGCCTTTTTTGGTAGGAGGACAATGTGTGACTTGTTTATCGGCCGCAGATCCGCCTGGAGAGAGTGGAAGTCATTGAGAGAGCCGAAACCATCGGGGCCAGGGCTAGAAGAGTCGTTCATGGAGAAGATGGAAGTATGGAGCTCAGCTAAGGTGAAAGGTTCGACGAGGGAACCGGCCTGGAAGGAGTCAAGAGAAGTTGATGCAACGAGGCTGTGAAGATCGAGAGCCGAGGTAGTTGGCGCAGGCTTACCGAGAAGGTCGTTGAAGAATTGGTGAAGCAGGTGAGCTTTAGCTTGGTGGGAGAAAACAGGGGTTCCAACGTCATCGTCGAGGACTTTGATTTGGTTTTTGCGCAGGCGGACCAAGGCGCAAAGGTGGAAGTACCGAGAGTTTTCGTCCCCCAGCGCGCAATCCCTGATCTTTGCCCATGGCGCCAGTAAGTAGCCTGGGATGAGTTTAGGCGAGAAAGGGACGCCTTAGCAAGGAGACGCAGCGTTGTTTCCAACGTAGAGAGCAGCCTACTCTCCTCAATCGGGTCAAAGAGAGAGATCACTGTACTGCTGTTCACAAGAGAGATGGCAGGGAGACGTCGGGAACGGGCCCAAACACGAGCAGCGGATCTGATACGTTTAAGGCGGAGGTTCAATTGTCCGAAAAGGCCAAGAGACGAGGTGTTAGGGTTGACGCTTTGCCAAGTTTGTGGTAGCTAAGTCAGAGAAGGAGCTGTTGAGAAGCCAAGAGTTTTCAAGGCGAAAAATCGTGCTACGAGGGGCTTGCGAGGACGCCGCGAGAAGAAGGGGGACATGGTCAGATGTGGGGCGAAAGGAGGTCGTGAGAGTAGAGTCCGAGAGGCTCCAACCGTCGTTGATGAGGATGCGATCAAGAGGGGCCAAGATTGGGGGGTTTCGCTGGTTGGACCAAGTGAACTGTCGGTCCAGAAGAGGAATGTCGATGAGGCTGCAGGAGTTGATAAATCGTTGAACCAGCCAGCTTTAGCAGCGTTGTAATTTCCGTTAGATTTATCACAAGGGCAACGGAGAAGGTTAAAGTCTCCCACAATGGCAATAGGGCCCTGCGAGGTAAGAAACCTAGTAGAGAGAGAGAGATGATGAAGGGGGCTTTCATATTATGGTCGCAGGGTCCATAAACATTAATAACAGTGAGCGTGAGGTTGTCGAGGCGGAAGCAGAAGGCGGTGGTGAGCGAGAAGTCATCAATGTGATGTTCTTTGAGCTCGAGGATCCTGTCGTCCCAGGCCATAATGATGCCACCGGAAGCTCCATCCGATGGTTTGAGGACAAATGAGCGCAGGTGAGGGGGGAGGAAGGAAGAAGCTAAGAAGGGGGAAACGTCCTCCAACTTGGACTCCTGGATGCAAAGGATGGGAGGGGTAAGCGAGTCGACTCCGGCTTTGACATCGCCGCGCTTATCTTTACGCCCCAGGCCCCTAGTGTTCCAACAAGCGAGAAGAAGTTTAATAATCATGGTCACAAGTAGCCGACTGGTGAGAATGAAGGCGGTCTTTCCGCGACATAGCCGTAGCATTGAAAAAATAGGTTACAGAAAGGCTTTGGAAGCCATAAGCTAAAAAAACAGTAAAGGGCGGGGGCTTCAGGCTTGAGTGGGCGCAGTTCATTCTCCTTGAGCAGGCCTTGTGCAGGATAGTAGGAGAGGGCCCTAATTGGATATCACGAGCCTTGTACCCAGGATCTTGGAGTGGAGGGAAGGAGAAGTGCGGCGGAGCAGGCCACATCCTGAAGAGGCAGCAGATTATGGGATCTGGTTGGTCTTCGAGATGGCGAGCTGGCCCATGTCGAGCTCCGCCTGGGAGATGTCACACGCTTCAGCAAGGGCGATGATGTCGCGCGTGGCCAGAACAGAGGAGCCGTCCATGGCGATGGTAACCAGGTCGTCAAGAGGCAGTTCCCCTGAACGCAGGGCGACCTCCGTGCCCGCGCCCTCCATCCTCCTTTGCTTGCGCTTCATAGCTTTGTCCACGATGGTCTCGCGCATGGCCTGCTCAGAGAGGGCAAGGCGGGAGCTGCGACGAGGTGCGGGGGCTCGGGCAGGTTCAGGAGCAGCGTGATCACCGAGGCCCCGATCTCAGAAGGAGAGTCCGGAGCGGTAGTGCTCGCCGAGTTGAGGACGCCTAGGCCAGACGTCGGCGCCCTGCAGCCAATCACCTCCTTGTCCCCGCCATCCAGGACAAGTGAGGAGACATGATCGAGCGGCACCTCACGCACCTTGTCCAGCGGAAATCCGACAGCCAGCACATCGACTGAGAGGATGGGGTGGCGCAAGGGTCCAACAGTGGCCAGGGAGCGCAGGAGCCCCACCGAGGCGGTGGCGAGGTTGACCAGCATGAGTCCCTAGCCAGAGGGGTCCTTGGCGGCCGCACGCATGGGAAGTGTAGGTGGCCTGTTCCCCCCTCGCCAAGCACGAACACCTCGTAGTAACCAAGGTGCATCTTGAAGATGACACTTTTTGGCTTGGATTGCAGCGGTTCCCCGACAACCGTCGGAAGCGGCGGTGCCCTGGCAAGAGTGCGGGCGACGATGGAGGCTGCAGGTGCCGCGCTGGAGGGGGCGCCATGGGGAACCTCAGGGACCGGAGCGCCCATCGCGAGCAAAGCATCCGCGAAGTCCCTGCCGCCGAGCAACTCGACGGCTTCCTCCTCGTCAGACTCGGCCTCCGGGATGGGGGAGAAGGCATGGTCAGACGGAAGGTCGGAGTCTGGTGGCAAGCTGTCGAAGCCGATAATGGAGACTCGGCCGATGGTGCCTTGCCCACAGTGGTTTTTGACATTGATCTGCGAAGGGATGTCCGTGATGGTCTCAGCCTTGACCGTGGTAAGAACAATGGAGTAGTCTAGCCCCACAAGGCAGATTGGGTCGATGTCGTGTGGATTGGCATAGGGGGCAGATGAGATGGTGATGTGGGTAGGAAACCAGCACATTCTGACTGGTGTAATGCTTCCTATCCCTGTATGCGGCAGCCTCTTACCTTGGCACGCTAGCAGTAACATGAGTACCAACAATCGCACCAATATAGTCGTGTAGACATGAACAAGAAGTGCAAAGTTACACTAGATCTTATGTATGGAAGCTAAAACTATGGAATTTCAAGTTGTCACCTTAAAATATGGATACCACATGTAGTTGTTTCGTATCTTCTCTGTAGTCTAATCAGTTGGTGTTCTGATCATCTCTCCTCTAAGCTCACAGGTTCTCCTAAATGTGTTGTGAATCACATTGAACCTCCGGTTATGACCTACAACATGCAAAAACATCGTTACTTGCTCTTTCACGCACGTGTGGATGCTATCTTTGAGCAAGTTTCTGGTTCTAAACATCTCCACAAGGTTGGCAAAGGGGGCTTTACCAATTTGCAACATGTTCACCTCCTCCACCTTCATGTTGTTGTACTCCCTCTGTCTCAAATTAATTGTCACAAAGATGGATAAAACTGGGTGTATCTAGACATAATTTAGTGTTAGATACATTAACTTGTGTACATCTTTATGACAATTAATTTAAAACGGAGGGAGCAGATGTAGTTCAGATTGGTCATTCGCTCCTGGTCTCGCTGGAACAATAGGCCGTATCTGATTATACCGATGTAATTACGGCGCATTGCTCTATGATGAACTAGCAGAATCCAGGATTGTATCATAACTATGAGTTTTGCTGCCTGAACGCTGAGCCGACTACGAGGTTTTACGTCCTAGCATAATTATGGAGCACAAGTCCTGACCATCTAGCTACCAGTACAGCTCAAGAAGCGATATCAAGTTAGGGGAAATGGTGCTTACCGCCATGGGAGAAGAGGTCGACGACCTGCAGATCCCATAGACACGGTGGAGGACGGTATGGTCTTGGTCGCCCCCTTACCGTTGCCGTCACCCCCCCCTCGGCTCCAAAGATCTAAGTCGCCGCCGTTGTGTCGCTCAGGTCTAAAACGCCCCCACTATTGCTGATGTTGCCGAAATAATGGAGGTTCCTCTCCCGCTCATGGAGACCGGCCAAAGAGGGGGTGAGCCTATAGCTTTCGTGCCGTGCGGAGGCCCCAATTTTTCGTCTCTCGCCATCTCCAAGGCTGCATCCCTCGCAGCCCCACGCGCAGAATTTTGGTGCTACTGTACTGCTCTGAAGATGGTTCTGGAAAAGTGTCCCATTCGGACGTTTCCACATGGCCAGGCTGAAAAGTGCTTTAATTTTCGTGTGAGCTCGGACTAAGTTAGATTACGGGCAGCCAAACGTCCATCTACAATATCTAAATGGGAGCAACCCACTAACTCCATTTTTCTCATCATGCGGAGTGTCCACGTCAGCCAACATCTGATTGGTACACGTAATCAGCTCTGTCCAGTTTCGTGTCGCCTTTGGTCGCGTCAGCGTTCGTTCGCGTGTAGGAGCACAATTTTTGGTCCGTTCAGTCCCACAGCCCATAAAAAGAGAACTTAATCATGGACCACGTAACCAAATCCCACACGTCTCCATCTCTGCGAATTCTCATGGGAAGGTCGTCGGTTCTCTCTTCGTCTCCTCGAGTGAAACCACATCTCGCCATGGCTGCCTCCCTCGATTCAGTATTTTCGTTTCCACTTCCCAATCAATCCCTTCAAGGTGCACTCACTTACGCTCCCCACGATCTCCGCAAGAATCGGAAATATATGGTGGCATCCGATGAGTTCTCTCACAAATTCCCCTCTTTAAAGCTGAGCTGCATCACCGGATTTGTGCAATTCTGCTACCTCAGGTTCTAAACTACATGACCGTCCAGTACATTTGGACCTTCATCGTTCCACGCCACACTGAACACTCCTTTTGGTAATGCCTACTCCCTGTTCTGAAGAGTTTATTGCAGCAGCACCATGTACAATTGTTGCCATGGTGATGCCTACTTCCTGTTCTTCAGGTTTGTTTTCCAGCATCTTTGATCAGTGTCGTGTTATTGCCGTATTGTCAGACATAGTCAGCTTTTAGTCATTTGGTACAGGTCCCTGTAGATAAGTGGCATACGCATTTCATCATAGGAATAAGTCAGCCGAGTCCTACCTTGTGACTCTCTATTCATTGAATTTTGCATTTTTTTCGTATTCTCTCATATTTTGTTTCCCAGCTGAATTTGTCCCATGGTTTCTTCGCAAGAACACAACTCCACAGAGGAAAGCTCTTGCATGGCGTTTTTTATCCGTTGAATAGTTTATCACACCTGCCAATTATCTCTTTTTATTGAGAATTACCAGCTAAGTATTATTGGTTCATGTCTTTTGTGTGACACGTAATCTAAATCACATAAGGTATGCCAAAAATTCATGTATGTCTTTTGTGCCATGGTAGAACAGAACCTTAATCATCATGAGGTATGGCAAAAATCCCTAAACAATGCCATCTATCTTTTCTGTCAAATTATTGAGCATACTGCGAATTAAGAATTTACATGTATTGATCATATGATGTGCTTTGCTGCAGAAAGTAACTCATCGATATATCAAAGTCCACGTTCCAGCCAAGTCCGATAGGTAGTTGCTTAACTTCATCGGAATTTTCTATGGTGTTCACTTCGAGCAGTCGACGTGTTTGATAGGACAGAGGCTGCAGATGGAAGGGTCTGAAACTCTGAATGCGCCGCGTAATTGTTCTTTGCTGGAGGAAAAGGGAGGCTCGGTTCCCTTTGCTGCAACCATGTTGATAGGGCTCTGATCCTATTGATAGTATTAGGAATCAGATCCTACAATGTTTTTTTTTCCTTCTAAAAGATTTAAAACTATCATGTAAAGCTGCTATCAGGACTCCATGATAACATATCTGATGAAAGTACTCACAACACAAGGCATCGTCAACTCACTACTAGGAAAATGGGCATCAATGGCGCACCATTTTGGGAATCAGTGGCGCACCATGGTGCGCCACTACTATTGCGCCACTGATTCCCTGGAGAATCAGTGGCGCACCAATGTCATGCGCCACTGATTCCTCAATGGTGCGCCACTGATTCTCTGGGGAATCAGTGGCGCATGACTTTGGTGCGCCACTGATTCTCCAGAGTATGCATGTACTTTAGGGAATCAGTGGCTCACCAGACTGATGCGCCACTGATGCTCTGTGCCACTGATTCCTTTTTGATGCGCCACTGATTCTCTTGAGTATGCATGCACTTTAGGGAATCAGTGGCTCACCAGACTGATACGCCACTGATGTTCTGTGCCACTGATTCCTTTTTGATGCGCCACTAATTGCTTTGGGGATACGCCACTGATTCTTGCATACGTTTACACAGTTTTGTTTGCACACGTATTTATACGCGTATCTATACATGTATTTATACAGGTTATACAATTCAGATAGCAGATTGCAAAGTAGTATAAATAGACAAAGATGATCATTGTCACAATCTAGTTCATCATCTCACTCATAGCTAAAACCCGAAATAGTGACAAGTTTGGAAATATTACAAGTTCATCAACACATAATCTAGCTAGCTAGTAGCAAGTCGTCCATCACAAGTTCATCGATCTCATCACATTACACAATAAGTAGGTGATAGTCACCTATACTACCAACAAAAAAATAGATCAGAAGCACGGTCACGGCGGCAAGCAAGACAGCAAAGGTCTTGATCCGGTTCATGTTCCTCTGATCACGTTCCTCTAGCTTGTGCTTCATCCACCGAGCCTCCGCCTCAGCCATAGTATTGTAGCTTTTGTAAGAGTTGCCACTGAACCTCGTCACTTGCTTGTGACACTGCTCCCAATGGGCATAGACCCCTGGAACCCTACCCCTAAAGACCACGTAAACCCCCGGCATCTGCAAAACATGAGATATAGCATTAGTCAACGACGGGATATAAGAGATCACATGTGCACAATAATAAATTATACAAAGGTACTGTAAAACTAGTCGTATCTTTATATTGGATACGGCTAACAGAAATCACTTAAGATCTTTAGCAGGAAGAGCACTAACAGGAACACGCTTGCCAACAGCTGAAGCAGGACACGACCCGGCAGAACAATCGAGCAAGGGCTCCACTATAAAGGACGCAAACAAAGGTACCATTAAAGTGAACACACCCACAATGCCCAGAACAACTGAATCAGAAAACTAATCTAAAAAAACTGAATCAGAAAACTAAAGAAGACGTCATCTGACCGCAAATAGAATACCGGTAGGCTTTCGGCCACGTTGGTGTGAAGTACACTTGCCACTGTCCAGATGAACCAGCAGCCCAAACAAGCCGATGAACTCATGAATGTACATGTAAGGATCAGAAACAATAAAAAACCTACAGCAGAACGCAGTACTCACTATAGACAAACAAGTTACTGCTGTTAACAGATCGAGCAAAAAAAAAGACAAGGGTTTACCTTATCAACAGATAACAAGCATTCAGTTCAAAAAAAACAGATAACAAGCATTCGATTGTTGGATGGTGAGCTGTCATAACAAATCATCAATAAGCAGGTAGTCAGGTAAGTATATACTGCAACAAGATGTTTTGGTTGTATAGCAACAGAGCAAAAATCACAGCATGTGATTCCACAAAGCTGAACAAAGTCACAACAGAGGGGAAGCCCACGGTTAAGAAGACAGAAAGATTTCCCATTTCAAGAGCAAGAAGAAAAAGATATACTGACAAACAAATTTACAATGCCTGTCTTCCATCAAAATTTCTGTATGTTTGACAAACACTATATTGTTTCCTTAACTAGTCCAACACTAATAGGAGAATCAACAACAGAAGAACAGCCTCGTGCGCACAATGCGGGCACAATCAACATTCCCTCTCCGCCCACCAGGAGTAAAAGCACTACTACTAACAAGTAACTTACAAGAATAAACAAAATTTGAGCACATACTTGATATATTAGTGTCCTATGCAACCTTGTTTTTTACAGATTTTGTGGACTTGACATGTTATGATGAACCCATACTTACATGATTTTTTTTTCGGATTGCAATATGGAATGTTTGATGGAGTGGCTAACAAAGGGGCTGGTTGTCAGTAAGCTACTTTCCAACAGTAATACCAAAAAAAAATCTGACTGATCACGTGTTATTTTAGCAAGGGAAAAAGGCTCCTATAATACACGTTGCAAAGATAGATGGAGCTTAACAGAGGAACTAGTCAGGTGCAACTCGAACAAACAGGGTTCCTGGAGAGGGTTTGCTAAGTGTTTCCATGTGGTGCTATGAAAGCATATTTCGGTTTTAGTTAAACGAAGATAGCAACATGTCCACGGCAACGCTTTCTACTCATTGTTGCAATTATAGCAAGGTTGACAAAGAGCCACATAAAAGAAAATCAATATCAAAGTTGTCAAAAGAAATTAGTTGATGAAAAATGGGTTGCCTTGTCAGTTTTTGGACTTAGGTTGCCTGGGGGATATTTTGAATTGTGATGGAATGCCATAGTAGTTAATTATGCTGGAGTTAATACAGACGACCGGTGTCCTTAATGCATGTAACATGTTCTAGGACACCTGTAGGATTGAATATGCCAGTAGAAGAACATGGGTGTTATTCCACAGTGAGACACTAAGATGCGCTACGGAAGTCGAAGTAGTCTGAAATATTCGCTTTCTTTCGCTGATCCCATGGAACCCAGGTCTGCGTATTGTGTAGTAGCTCTCACAGTGTTTTAACCGCTTGGTTATTTTTTTCCTTCATTCCAATGATTGATTAATGGCAAGTTTCAACTAATTTTATTTGTGCTTGTTTTACTCAAGCAGATCCAGAACAGAAGTCAGCAAGTAAACACCAAGGAGGCATTGGTAAATTTCCATTAGTCCAAGTTAATTAAGCATTAAAGGTTCTCTTGTTAGGATGCATTCCTGAGAAATGTGACTGCAGGTGCGTTGTGAGTATCGAATGGCAGAATTCAGCACTGGGGATCGAAGGAGAAAGCCTAAAGGTGACAGGTATGTTCCAGCTTAAAAAGCAAGACTTGAGAAAAATGGCCCAACCACTGACAATAGTATATTCATTTATCATCAGGACGCTTTTGACATGACATATTTCCCTATATTTACCACTGGCTTCTTTTGATATGTGTTATGCTTTTTCACATATTCTGATATCATTGCCACTTTCTGGATTGGGGGCAGTAGTATTCTTGAACTATGTCTTATTTGGTCTTATAGAGGGAAAGCTCTTCACAACAAAATAGCTCTTAGCTCAAGAATGTTTAGTGCTTGTTAAGAGTTCAGGAGCTTCCTCATGTGAAACAAAGCGGGCAGTGCTAATTTATTTGTATGCTGATTCATGTGAAAAAAATCTACATCTTAAAGTCAAGACTGATACTGCACACTCATCTATGGTATGGTGTCTTACTGTGAAATCTACTCCGACACAGCATTGGCCCAATGGCCCAGCATTTGGTAGGACAAGTATACAGAGGCACAGTATTCATAGAAATTAAGAATAGAAATAAGTCAAGATTCATTAATTCAAGATGGTCCCGTGGGAGCATGGGATTTTGGTCATAGCTGATCTTAATAAATTATAGATGGTCTTAATATTGCACTTAGCTGATCGTTTGGAGCATGGGAGTTTCTTCAAGTATGTCCAACACTGTATTTTTTTCTTAACTAGTCCAACACTAATAGGAGTGGTACAAATTTCTACTACATAAAGTTGTCTGTGTGATGGGTGTTGGCAGCAGGAGCAGAACTGGTTTGTGGTTTCGGCAGGCTACCCAAGCAGAACAACTATCTCACGCTACCTTATAGGCTGAAGAGAGAAGAGGAGAAGGCACACAAATGCAATGGAGAAAAGTAACGGCAAGGAGAGGAAGAGTAAAGACAATGGTAATTAGGAAACACCTGAAGAAGGAGGTATGATGCCATCTTTTGACAACATCGTCCATGGCCTATAGTCACCCTGCATCTCTAGGCGATCGTCTATGTCTCTGTTAGGCAGTTGAATGCCGGTGTAGAAGATCCCCCCTTTGTGTAGACATCGTGAACGATGATTGTTGCAAACTGCTGTTGGATATGAAAGAAGGACTCTTCGAGATTGTCATCCTAGATCATAGCCAATCTTGAGGCCCACTGTCTGAGATCACTGGATGGCAGTGCAAGGTTCTGCTGATCTCGTACGAACGCCCTCATGTGATAGAGGGCGTAGTACGCATCCTTGTTACTCCCAGTCGGCTGCTTCACGCAGGGGAACTCCGTTTTGTGTCCGAACACGTGCCTGTCATCAATGATCTTTGCCCTCTTGAAAGTGCCTCCCGCTAAAAAATACCCGTTGAGAGCATCATCCAGAACTTTCTTGATGTTCTTGTAGTTTTTCTTGTTCGCACTATCAGAGTCGAAATATGTGGCATGTGAAAGTTTTGGCTCAAAGGAGATGAGTGTGCAGTATTTATCTCTGCGCAAAAAACTATTCAAAAGGAATGTTGGAGAAGCACAATGATAACCTATATAAGAAAGCATTTCATGGCAGCGAGCGAAAGGAGTACTTACTCGCTAAAGAAAGGCATGAGACAGTAATGCTTCGTACTATTCGCTAGCATGAAGGTGGTGAGGTACTCTGATGCGACTCGTTGGTCGCCAGGCTCTGTGATGTGGCTGTCGCGCATGTAGTAGGGGTCCACAATTGCGATGCGCGAGATGTCATTCATGTGGATTCTCAACGCCAAACTAAGCGAAAACAGGCGAACCAAGGAGTGGTGCAGGCGATGTAGGTGAAAGATATTGAAGATATCAGAAAACCGCACAAACAATAGATCCGCTGGAGATTTTTCGACGAAGCCCATCCCAAGTGGCACCTTGGCTACGAAAACATCGTATGCCTTATCATTCTCACTAAGGGAGCGCTTTTCTAATGTCAAAACAGCATCATGCAGACTCACCATATCCCCACTGGCGACCCTCAACTTTCGCTTAGTTAGCATCGGCATACCCTTGATATGCGTCCTCCACATAATATCCTTGGGTCTTGGTGGCCCGTCCATAGCCCGGATCGTCTTCGGAGCCGGCTGTGTTGCACCGTCCTTGTTGTTTTTCTTTTTTCGTGCCTTCGCCGGCCTCTTGCCATCAACCGTATTCCTGGCTCCGACTGCAAACTGCTCACCAGCCGCCTTGTGAAGTGTGCCAGGGCTGAAAATAATTCCACCCATTCTCTTGCTCGTTTGAGGCTCGGTGAAGGTGCCAGCTACAGCGGGCGATTCCTGAGAACCGAACAAACGCTTGCAATTTGATTTCTCGACGGGACCAGCTAGACCACAAGCCTCCGTGTCATTGTAGAGTTCTTCATCCCGATGCATGAACATTGT
The DNA here is from genome assembly GCA_028641055.1 of Alopecurus myosuroides. Classification (NCBI taxonomy): domain Eukaryota; kingdom Viridiplantae; phylum Streptophyta; class Magnoliopsida; order Poales; family Poaceae; genus Alopecurus; species Alopecurus myosuroides. The sequence continues at coordinate 50,910 of JAPCYS010002784.1, read as the reverse complement.
GCCATCATAGTCGTCGGCAATGAAGTCCGCAATGTCGTCGTCCTCCGAATCCTGTGCCATCTGGATGGTAGGATCTGGCGCCGCCACATCACGTAGATCTGAGAGCGGTTGCGGTGCGGAGGTATTGCCATGGGTTGGCCGCAGCACGACAGGCGGTGTTGTCCGTGGAGTGGTGCCACTCGGATTCAAACGAATCTGGTCCTTTGGCCATTGCAAGGCCCAATTGTAGCAATCTTTCATCAACATCATATCGGCGTCCTCTTCCTGGGCGGGTTGAATGGGAGGCTCCACGAGGTCATAGCCCGGTAACACCCGAACGAGGCAAACCCTAAACAAGTTGGGTAGCATTGGCTTATTGTGGAACATGGGGTTTCCTGGTTCAATGATGGTACCCTTTGCAATATCCTTCAACTCATGGTTCACGTATTGCAGGAGAGTGCATGGAACGTTGTCGCCCTACGAAAAACATGTAGCGCATCAGAAATGCCATCCAAAGGTAATTAAGCTAGATGAAGTCATCGGTCGAGCACCAATGATTAGTTAGTGCTACCTTTTTGGCTACTGCGTCGAGCTCGGCTAATGTTGAGGGACCGATATCGACGACAGGCGTGGAAGTGATGGCTGGTTCGGTGTTAGCGGGCAGAGTCACCAATACGCCCGGCGCCGCGGTGTTGGTAGGCACAGTCACCAATCCGCCCGGCGTCGCGGTGTTGGCAGGAGGAGTCACCAATATGCTTGGCACCGTGGTGTAGGCGGGCGAAGTCACCAATGCATTTGGCCACGGGTTAGCGTTGTCGTGCGTAGAACTCGACGCGTTTCTCGAGTTACTGGCGCCAAAGCTAGGAATCGGGAGCGGCCCCTTCCGACCTCCCCTTTCCCATTCTGCTAACCCCTCCATCATGGCAGGAATGAGTCCTGCTATTTTCAAGGCTACTATATTTTCCACTTGGTCATTGATTATCTTCGGAATCTGCGACACTTTGGTCTTGAGGCTTTCAATCTCGCGCTCACGCTGCACGTCTAGCTCATCCCTTCGTCTCTCACTTTGCTCCTTCCTCACCTTGTCCTCTTTATAGTACACCCCCATTTTCGTGGTCAAGCCAAACCCAGCAAGACGTCCAGCTGACGGCTTCGACGTCTTTGACTTCCCCTTTGCACGGTTGAGCGCCCTTTGAAAATTGTTGTCCCACGGGCCCAGGATTGATGAGGAGCTCTGATCTCCCGTGTCGGCGCTTTCCTCCTCCTTTAGAAGGAACATGAACCATTTACATATTTTGCTTAATTAATTAGAATCGACTTGAACCATCTGAACCTAATAAAGCTGGTGTTTTAGCTCATTACTGTTAATTTAGCCTCTAAATCCTGGACCTTCGGATCTGTGGTCAATTGCTTGGTATTCTTGTCCTCACTATACCGGGCCCTGATAAACCTTTGGGTTTGCTGGTCTTTGTACTTTTCCCAGGGGGCTGGTTTCTTGGTAAGTGCACGTAGGGCGTCCTCCTTCTCCCAGATGGGCTGCTTCCCAAAGTAACCACCAGATCCAAGATTGTGGCAGCCTATGTTCTTGCCCCGTAAATCTGACCCCCACTTGCTCAACACATTTAAGTCAGCTTCGTTGACGTTCTCTTTGGCGTAAATCTCCGCCGCAGATTTACCCTCCTTAATCATTTGCTTCACCCGGGTTCTCCAACTGCCCAGGGCTTTGCTCATCTTCGTGAGGGCGGCATTGTTTACTATATTCCCTCTGAGCTCTACGTTCCTGTACTTCTCTTCATTGCTATCGCCCACTCGCCCGGGGAACATGTATCGGTTGTGCAGCTTTTGAAAGAGGAGTCGGCGCAAGTGGGCATTGTCCTTACGCCTTAGGCTCCCAGAGTTGATCCAGATGTTGTCCCGGACGATGCACCCAATTTGAATTCCGTATCCGGAGGCCAAATTTCTAGGCTCCAAAGGATACCCACTGCGGCATATCTTCGTGAATTCTTCACGGACAGTGCGAAGGCTGCAAGCGCCCCGTCGCCTCTTGCCTTGGCTGTCGTCAGTGCTGGCATCCCCGACGCCACTAGCATTGTTGTTGTTGGCATCCCCGTCGGTACTGTGAGAGGATTGGTCCTCATCCATCTCCTCCTCCTCCATCTCCTTGTTGTCGTCGCTTTGATCTTCATCCTCGTCGTCGTCGTTATCAAAGCCAGTGCCCATCTTCCAGAACGGAATTGAACCAGAGGTGCCACCCTCGTCGTTGTTGGCCATGTTCTGAATAGAAACACATTAATTGTTCCTCATTTTCACGGGGAAAAAACAGGCATACTATTCAATAACAAATAAACACATGAAAATCGCTAAGTCCTAAAATCACGAAAAAACCGGGCATGACCTTTGCTAATTTTTTGACCGGAGTGCCCAAATTTTGCCGAAATGGAAATTAATCTACATTTCGGCAAAAGAGGGGCAACTCATTTTGAACTCCCTGCAAACAAAATGCCACTATAGGGCACCTCAAAAATCAAATAGAACATCCAACACATCCTGGTAATGACAAAACAGCACAGTATGACTACATTTGGGCACATCCAATCCAGCATTTTTCTCTCAAAGGATGCTCAGGAAATATTATGGCCATAGCACAAATTTACACCACAGTGGCAAAGAAAAATGATGACTACTCCTTGAGACTACACAGGCAGAATTGATGATCAAATGTGCAAAAGAAGCACAATTCAGCTGTCAGCATGTTGGTAAATCATAGAGACAGTGCACAGCTCAATCCATAGGCAATGTGTTGTGTTCACTGCTCTGATAACATAAGATTCAACGCTTTCGCGGTGAACTCAAAACTCAAACACAAACAACAAAGCAAAAGCATTAACACGAGCAGATCACCATCGTGAAAGGTAGATGTACCAACCGCATCACATAATATTCCTGCAGCTAACTAACTTAGTACTACTGACTAACTAACCCATTGTTTAGTAGCACTACTAACAACAGTATGCATAAGATAGGCCATGGATTAGGTGAAACTGCCACATTGGCGGCGTCCACAAAATTCAAGCGCAAATGGCCGGCCGTGTACTACGAATGTAGAGAGTCGAGCAGATAAAAAGCAGAGTCGATCGACCTTTTCATCCAGGAACGCGCAGTGCGCCAACGCGCTGCAGGACATCAACCCGGTGCACATCCTGGAGCCCATGTGCGGGCTCGCGCTGCGGCCTCCACGACCAGGATCAGCGAGGATGTTGGTGCAGGAGCAGGACATGCTGCGCATCCCCGTGGAGTGCCGGGACAACGGCTACAGACTGTCCTACATCTGGGCGGACGACGCCGAGGTGAGGGTCGTCATCGGCGTCAATCTTGCGCGCAAGCAAGCGCGGGCCAGATCGGCGGGAGGGGATTTTCACTAGGGGGAGGGAGGGGTGGAGGGAGGGAGAGACTCACCAGGTACTTGGCGGCCGGGACGGTGGAGCTCGTCCGGTGGAGGCGGCGGCCGGCGGTGGCTCTATCTCCGACGAGAGGGCGATGGAGTTCTTGGTCGCGAGATCGAACGAGAGAAAGGGAATGGGGAAAGAGAAGGACTGCGATCGAGTAGATCCCTCCCAGGAGGAATCCGAGGCGTATCACTAGGGAATCCGTGGCGCATCAGACAAGTGCGCCACGCATTCCGAAAAAGAATGCTAAATAGGCTCAACACCACTTATGGATACTAGTGAGTGGCTACCGCAGTGGTCGATGGTCTCTTCTGCTGCTCCATCCGCCCAGGTTCGAATCCCCCCAAAAACCAACTTTTTTATTAAATTTATTTTGTGTTGGAAACAAATCACTTCAATGTGTTAATTAATTAAGTTCAAAAAATATTTTAATTAATTTAGAACAAGATGTTAATTAATTTAGAACAATATTTTTATTAAGATTATTTTACTTAGCAAAAAAATCAATATAATCCACACACACATTCCATCATACTTAGCAAAATAAATGTGTGAATTTATTATCCGTAGCAAAATAAATATGGCAATTACATCATCCTTAATCAGTTCATCGAGTACATCGTGATTCTCATAGCTCTAACTAGCGTTTCTTTACAATTTTCTTGCCCTTCTTTGTCGATGTTGAATAATTTAGCCCTGGAACCCCTTTATTTCTTCTCGCGAATGGGCGGCCTTTTGGTTGCGTTGTTCTGCTTCTTCTTGTGGTGTATGTTGCATCGTCGTCGTCGTCGTCATCTTCCATCTTCGGGTCACCGTACTGGTCGAAGTCTTGCTCGTTAGCAACTCCATCCATTCCGATGTTACTCCTTTTACCTCTCCTCACGACAACACGGCTAGGCTTTGTCGGATCGGTAATGAAGAAGCATTGGTCCACTTGGCTAGCGAATACACATGGCTCATTTTTTGCGGCGACGTTCGCGCCGACATTCTTAGATTTGGCTTCGGGTATAAGCATGGTGGTGAAATACGGGCTTTCTCTTTCGATGTTCTTGGCCCATCTGATACGGAACATCGGCACCTTCACTCCACAGTAGTCGAGCTCCCATATCTCCTCGATCCTTCCGTAGTATCTTTCATTGACGTCACTGTTAAGGATTCCATTGTAACCCCTGAGTTTTGGTATTCGCAATTTTTGTCCTTTTCCTCCGTATAGAATGTGTAACCGTTGATATCGTAGGCCTGATAGGTCATCAGATTCTGCGCAGGGCCCTATGACAATGCAAATATGAGTTTTCCTTCTTCAGGATCCGTTTGTGGGGGATTAGCTAGAAGCTTTTCCTTAAACCAACATGTGAAACTAGAGTTGTGCTCTTTGATTACTTCTGCCTCCGTCCGATGTTGGCCCCGATCACTATACATCTTCGCAATTTCGTCTTTGTGCTCTTCCAACCAAGGATCGACAAGAGTTAGGTGTTGTAGCGCGACTAGTTTTGCTCTTTCAAATTCGGGGCGTCGACCCTGGTAGTGGACATGCAATTCACGTTGACCCCCGCGGTGACCCCATCCATCGAGTCTGCCACTGTGTCTGTTGACGGACAGACAAGGGTTCTCCTCGATGTCAAGAAAATTCATGCAGAAAGAGATGCACTCTTCGGTCAGAAAGCCCTTGGCTATGCTTCCATCTGGATGCACCCTATTGCGAACGTATCCTTTGATGCCACCATTCAGCCTTTCGAATGGCATCATGCAATGGAGGAAGGATGGCCCGAGCTGGATGATATCCTCGACGACATGGACAAGCAGATGCACCATAATGTCAAAGAATGCAGGCGGGAAATACATCTCAAGCTCGCATAGTATAACCACGATCTCTTCCTGTAGCCTTTTGAGTCATTTCACGCCAATCGACTTCCGAGAGATGACGTCAAAAAAGTTGCAGAGTCCAAACAATGTTTCACGGACATGCTCGTCGATTACCCCTCTGATTGCAACCGGAAGTATCTGCGTCATCAGCACGTGACAGTCGTGTGACTTCATCCCGCTGAACTTCTGCTTCACTGCGTCTAGGTATTTGCTTCTCTTTCCTGCGTAACCGTAAGGAAATTTGACTCCCAGGAGGCACTTGAAGAACCGGCCGATCTCATTCTGACCAAGTGTGAAGCATGAAGGGGGGCAGTAAATCTCCTTCTTGGCCCTTTTTCTCTTGCGACGAATTTCCGTCTCCTGGTCCGACTCGTCATGATCATTATCATCCGGGTCTGGTCCGTGGAGCTCCTCCCTGATTTTCATGAATCACAGGTCATTCCTCGCTTTCGGCCCATCTTTGGTCCTCTCCGGCACGTTGAGCAAGGTGCCAAGCAGACTCTCGCACATGTTCTTCGTGATATGCATGACGTCAAGGCAGTGAGGTGTGTGGAGGATTGGCCAGTACGTCAAGTCCCAGAAAACAGACCTCGTTTTCCATACACCCTCGGGCGGTGCTGGAGCCTTTCTCTTCTTTCCCGGGGGAGGGCACTCTTTCCAATTTTTCAATAGCTGGTCGATTTCTACGCCGCTCCTTCGACGTGGGGCTTCTCGGTTCTCGACTTCATTGTCGAACAGATCTTTGCGTTTTCTCCACGGGTCATCCTTGCGAAGCCACCTTCGATGCCCAAGGAACACGGTTTTTGAAGACCCGGGATTTTTCCCCAGCTGGCGATACGTTGTGTCGTCCATGCACCTAACACACGCACAAAATTCGTGCGCCACCTGCCCCGCGACGTATCCGTAACCGAGGTAGTCATGCACCGTCGTGAGTAGCGCTGCTCTCATGGGGAAATAATTTTGTTCATAGGAGTCTCACGTATTGGCTGGCTCGTCCCATAACGTGGCTAGCTCCTCTTTCAATAGCTGGAGATACATATTGATGTCGCTACCTGGTTGTTTCGGCCCTTGTATTAGCATACTCATCTGTATGTATTTTTCTTCATGCATAGCCAGGGGGTAGGTTGTATATCCATACAAACACGGGACAGGTGCTATGGGTGCTGCTCTGGTTGCCAAACAGATTTAGTCCATCAGTGCTCATGCCTAGCCTGATGTTCCTTGGATCGTCCCCAAATTTTGGGTACTCGTTGTCCAGCGCCTTCCACTGGCTAGCATCTGATGGATGTGTCAGCATCTTATCCCTTTTCTTGTCTTCTTTTGGCTTCTTTCTTTCCGCGTACCAGCGCATGAGCTTCGCTTGCTTAGGGTCTACGAAATACCGTTGTAGACGAGGAGTTATCGGAAAGTACCATACCACTTTTCGTGGAGCCTTCTTACCTGGCTTGTACCGAGTAACATTGCACACCGGACATGACGTTTTCTCCGCGTTCTCGCCCCGATAGATTATGCAATCATTCAGACACGCATGGTATTTCACGTGCGGTAAATCGAGAGGGCACACGACTTTTTTGGCCTCCTCGATACTAGTTGGACACTTGTTCCCCTTGGGAAGACGGTTGTGCCAGAATACCATGTTTTCGTTGTAGCTTGCATCAGTCCAGTGGTTTTTTGTCTTCAGCTGCAGAGTCTTGAGCGTTACAGTCAAACGGGTATCCTCGGCCGCACATCCTTCATACAGTGGAGTAACCACGTCTATCTCCAATTGCGACATCTTAGATTTCTCTCTGGCGGCAGCTCTGGTGTTACTCGTCTGCTTGAGAAGAAGTGCTTGAACATGAGGGTCCCGCACCCAGTCTGACGTTGTTCCACCTTCTCCGGCATCTTGATGATCTCCATTTTCAGCTCCGGCATCTTGATGATCTCCATGATCAGCTCTGGCTTCTTGATGATCTTCATGATCTCCTCCGGCATCTCCATCTTCATGATCATGTCCGGGAGACTCGTCATCTTCTGGCACATCCCGCCCTTCTTCCTCATTATTTATTGTCCGTGCCGCCCCGTAGAATTCATCATCGCTTACGACCCACTGAGTGTATCCATCCATGAAACCACGAATGAGAAGGCGTGACTCTAAATCTCCAGATTCAGGTTTTATCAAGCACTTATGCTTGCATCTTCGACACGGACATCTTATCTCGCTTTTGCCGTTTCGTTCCATTTCGTCTTTTGCGGATTGCACCCATCTATCCACGACGCCTTCGCTCATGATGAAGACCATCTTTACCTGTGCACGGTACATATAGATCAAAGAATTATAAATTCAGAACAATATGCATGTGGTCGCCGTCGAAAAAATTCGGCATGACCTTTCCTAAAAATAAGATGCCGGAGGAGTGCCAATTGTCGCCGTAATGGAAACTAATCAACATTTCGGCAAACATATTGGCAACTCACTCATTTTTCACGTCATCAAATTTGCATCCAAAACACAACAAAAATTAATATGTGTAGTCGTCATATCGCACGCGTCGACCATGATCACACAATATATGCAACATGACATGCTCACACAAGAATGCATGCACATATATGTGCACCATCACATTGATCACCACAAGCACATACATTTATATAGCATTCAATGCCTCACCTAGTTCAAAATTTACCGAGATGCGTGCGGTGGTGTTATGTGTTGGTGGGAGAGATTTCCCCTTACAAAATCTATCAACCTAAAGAGATTAGACTACCTAAAATGAGTGAAAATATTGAGTAAATGAGGTGGGTGGGAGGAGGAAAACAACTAGATCTACTTCTTTGAGGAGAGGAAAGAGTGGGGGGAAATGAGTGGTGGTGGGTGGCTTCTCCACTTAAATGAGTGCTGTCGGGGTATCAGTTGCGCACCACAAACCATGCGCCACTGATTCTATGGAGCATCAGTGGCGCACCGCCTAGTGGTGAGCCACTGATTCTATGGAGAATACATGGGTGGCAAGAATCAGTGGCGCACCACTAGACGGTGCGCCACTGATGCTCCATAGAATCAGTGGCGCATGGTTTGTGGTGCGCCACTGATGCTTCCGGGCATACATGGCACATAGAATCAGTGGCGCACCACTTGGCGGTGCACCACTGATGCTATGGAGCATCAGTGGCGCATCTCCTAGTGGTGCGCCACTGATTCTTTTAGGTACACATGGGAGCTGGGCATCAGTGGCGCACCGTTCATCGTGCGCCACTGATGCTTGGAGCATCAGTGGCGCACGGGTGCGCGGTGCGCCACTGATGCATGTACATGTATCCTCCGAGCCACATCAGTGGCGCACAGCTACATGGTGCGCCACTGATGCTATGTCATCTATGCCCATTTTCCTAGTAGTGACTAATTCTCAATTATCTTGTTGCTGGAGTTCTCAGGTGTTGGCGAAGTTTGTTTTGGTTGGGTATGAGGTGTTTCCGGTGGTCTTAGGCCTGGGGACCCTTGTATCTGGCTCAGGCGATGTGCCATGATTCCTAGACGGGAGTGTGTGGTTTTTGCCGGTTTTCCATAATTAACCGTGCCTTGTTTTGTTTTTGGGTCCGGTTTTCCTTATTAACTGGATCAATTCTCTTCCTTCAGCCTCTGGATCATCGTCGGTCCTGTTAAATGGTGTTCCTGGCAAACCTTTTGTCTGCAAAAGAGGTGTCAGGCAGGGTGATCCATTGTCACCAATTCTATATGTGTTGGGTGGGGATCTGCTGCAAAGTATTGTTAATTTGGCCCTAAGAGAGGGAAGGCTCCGGTTGCCAATTCCAATTGGTGGAGATTTTCCTATTGTTCAATATGCTGATGACACTTTGGTCATCTTACCTGCTGACCCGGCACAATTGTTGGTATTTAAAGGTTTGCTTAACCTTTATGCTCATATCACTGGGTTAAAGGTGAACTATAACAAGTCTTCTGTGATACCAATCAATCTATCACAGCAGGAAACTGTTGATCTGGCTTCTGTTCTGGATTGTACTGTGGCCTCTATGCCCTTTACATATTTAGGCTTGCCCATGGGAACCACTAAACCAACTATCAAGGATTTTGCACCACTAATTGACAGAGTTGAGAGGAGACTTTCTGCTACAGTCTCGTTTCTTTCTTATGGGGATAGTTTGGCTCTTGTGAATTCGGTTCTATCCTCCTTGCCCTCATATTACATGTGCACTCTTGTAATACCTAAAGGTGTCACTGACATAATTGATAAAGCAAGGAGGAGATGCTTATGGAGGAAGGACAAAAATAAACAAAGAGTGAATTCTTTAGCTGCTTGGGATATGGTATGCAGGCCCAAAAACAAAGGAGGATTAGGGATCATCAATCCTCAGATTCAAAATAGAGCTCTACTACTGAAATTCTTGGCAAAATTCTACAACTCTATGGATATCCCTTGGGTCCATTTAGTCAAGAATGCCTATTATTTTCAGTCAGTACCACATGCTGTGACTTCCTGTGGCTCTTTCTGGTGGAGAGGTGTTATGCAACTAGCTGATACTTGGTGCTCATTATCTTCTTGCATTATGGGAAATGGATTTACTGGGCTTTTCTGGAAAGATTCGTGGATAGGACAACCTTTGGCACTAAAATTCCCGAGATTGTTCTCCTTTGCCAAGGATCCTTTGTCCTCAGTAAGAGATTTAATAATGATGACAGAACTCTCGGATGCTTTTCATTTGCCGTTTTCAAATGAAGCTTTCCAGGAGTATACTGATCTACAAGTCATATTGGATAATGTTCAGTTGAATGACAATGAGGACAGTTGGAGATGCAATTTCAATAAAGGGGTATATACTTCAAGTAAATTTTACCAACTACAATTTGCTCACTTGCCTCCTGATGGGCCTGCAAAATGGATCTGGAAATCCAAATGCATGTCAAAGCATAAATTTTTTGCTTGGTTGATTCTCAAAGATAGGATTAATACAAAGGATATGATCAAGAGAAGGAGCTGGAAGATTGAAGGCACTGATCATTGTGTTCTTTGTTGCACACGTTGCCATGAGGACTGGATCCATCTGTTCTTTCAATGTGTTTTTAGCTCTCGGATTTGGAACTATTTGCAAATCAGCTGGAGTGATAACACCCTTGTGCAAAACCTTACGCTTGCAAAAAAGTCTTTCAAAGGACCTTGTTTCACTGAGATAGTGATTATTGCCTGCTGGAACCTTTGGAAGCAAAGGAATGGAGTCATTTTTAAATCGGAAAGACATTCCTTTATGGGATGGAAAGTGGGCTTCTTGTTAGATCTCCTTATGCTTAAGCATAGGTTGAGTGCTTCTGTGGCTGCTGACTTAGCATTATGGATTAATTCCCTAAATTAGATAGCCTGGGATAGTCTGCCTTAGTCTATTCCCTGTATATTTGTACATAACTGTAACCGTAACACTCTTGGTTGGCAATAAAGGGCTGTGGGGGACTCCCCTGCAGTAGAAAATGTTTCAAAAAAAATTCTCTTCCTTCTTATATGCAATGCGGGAGCTCCCCGCCCTCTGATGAGGTTCGTCATTTTTTTTATTTTTTTTGTAAACCGTTGTGCATATCTGCGTTCGGTTTGTTGTATTTATTTTTCTAGAGTTACATGTTTAACCAACTATATTTCAAAAGACCATTAGCTTTCATGGTCTATCCTCAATCTCCCGCGGCAACGCAGGGTATCATCTACTCCCTCCGTATCAAAATATAAGATCCTTTAGCTTTTCATACATAAAATATATGTAGACATGTTTTAGTGTGTAGATTCATATGCATCTTACACTAAAACATGTCTAGATACATTTTATGTATAAAAAGCTAAAACATATTACATTTTGATACAGAGGGAGTAGTTTTTACATACGCGTACCGCCGTATGTAAACTCCTCCCGCGAGCGCCACAAGAGCAGCAAATCAACCCGAGTACATGTATTAATCGATTTATGCCAGGCTGAGTATAATTGCTGTCCAAAATCTGCATGCAAAACGTCAGCCCAGAGCAGATCATGGACGTGCAGGTGAATGGCGTTGGTGGCAACAACGATGTCAGTCATGAGCAGACAGTATTGAATACGGGCAGACGACGTAAGGGACGTCTTTGACGGTGTCGCTCAAAGGTGGACGCTCATGTGCTGCTTGATCTGCTGCTCCTGATAGTGCTGCCGAGAGGTGCACATGTAGGCGTGAATTGATATCTAGTCGATCAGGGGCACGTGGACGCCGATTTGAGATGTGAAGCTGACCAAACTAACATAGGCATGACCACCTCTAATCGATCATGGGCAGTATAGTTTTCAGGTCCCTGTATTGAGTAATATTTTTCTGTCAAGTCTCTTTGGATATTTAACCAATGTACAATCAACTTTGCCTAAATGAGTCAAGGCCGGAGAAATTTTGGGTAAATAACCAATCTTCCTTAGAATTAATGCCTATAGGAAAGTACACAGCCGAGCTGCATGGCCATTATTCTGCAATGGTATAGGAAATCACGGGGGTGTTTTTCACCGGCCACATGACGAAGGGGAGGGGCTACGAGATACGGCGGCGGTGGTGGATCCGCCGGGATTGCTCGCCGGAGGTGGGTAAAACTATGGCGGCAGCCATGGTTTAAGCTGATGAAATGTTGGTTAAAACCCCTAAATCCTCCGCCACCGCCCGAATATATAGGCCTCCCGTTAATGGGCCACCGTAAAAAAAATTACAGGCCAGGACAGGACGCGAAAATGGGCCGCCCCTCTTAAATCTGCCGGAATAATATAGGTTTCGCCATTTTAATGTACTAGGAAAAATGCCCGTGCGTTGCTACGGCCTAGCTAGTTTATACCCCAAGATAAAAAGATAATAAGTTTCATGAGATAGACAAAATAACAACACAAACTGCTAACCATAATAAGAATAAAATTGGGAATACAGATCAATCCATTCAAATTGCCTTTGATAAAAAAAAATGTGTTACACACCTGAAATAGAATGATACCACCTGGAAAGAGTTTTTCTTGTCGGTCTGGCTGCAACAATTTGGTAGACATTTTTTAGTGATGCCAATATGAGGATGCCACCGAACCGAACTCGTCGACGTTGTTGGATTCTTAATTAGGGAGATGATAAAAATTAGATTTAATAATTACGTGAAGAACATGAATCCAATCATCCATCATAAATTTTCAACTCCGTTAGAAAGAATATGATATCACTTATGACATTTGCACACATTTAGCTTTTGAGATCAGATACTATCAGTAATACCATGTTCACAAATTATGACCTATGCTAATGTACAACATAAAAACTTCTGCTTTTTCGATTGCATATGTTAGAGCAAATTAATGTATAAGCACAACCATTTAAGCAAACTGGAATGCCCATCATAAGCCTAATTAATTTCCGGTTAGGCTCGCACCTTAACAAACAACTTTGGAAAAAGAAAACACACATCACTTAAATCTTGTATCCAACAATTGTAGTACTGTACTTGCCGACATTAAAATCTCCTCAAGACATGGTACACCATGACATTTGTTTGTTTATGATCTAACATCAAAAATTTATCTATACATATACGTGCCATTTGAGCCACCGAGTACTAATTTTACCTTAATAATTACTTCATTTATGGGAAATCCACATAGAAATTGTGGTAAGACCATGAAAAAATATTTTAGATCAAATCAGTATGTACTCCCTCGGTCCGGAATTAAATGTCACAAAGTTTGACAAAAATGGATGTATCTAGACATAATTTAGTGTTAGATACATCCACTTTTGTCAAACTTTGTGACACTTAATTCCGGACGGAGGGAGTATATATCTGTCAAACAAAATTAACCAAGAGATTTTTTTTGTTTGCGCTAGTCAATGCCAGTCACCGTGTGAGTTGTGATAATTGAATTATCATGCCCCTTTAGGTCCGCGGCAATGACCCGATACTGGTGGGGGATGAAGAGGGACAAAAGCACATGCATTGGTTCGCGTGGTGGAAAATGTGTACTCCAAAGAAAAAGGGAGGTATGGGTTTTAGAGATCTCCACTGTTTTAAGTTAGCTATGCTTTCGAAACAGGTTTGGAGACTTCTCTGTGAACCAGATTCTTTATGCGCTAGAGTTTTGAGAGCAAAATATTTTCCATCTGGTGATCTTCTTAATGCTACGTTGAAGAAGGGAGCTTCCTTTACTTGGCAGAGCATCTGGGCGGGAATACAAACTTTTAAGAGAGGTCATATTTGGCGTGTTGGCGATGGCACCAACATCAATATCTGGACTGACCCGTGGATACCTTCCAGCCCCTCCAGGAAATTAATTTTGGAACGGGCTAACAGTGGCCTCCTAATTTTTCGTTTCTTATGGGAAATCAACACCTCCAACAATCACCGTCTTGCCGCATAAATAGATTCTTGCCTCCTAATTTTTCTTTTCTTATGGGAAATCAACACCTGGAAGAGCCGGTCATCATGTAGTTTTTGCCTAGATGCTTGAAGATTTGCAGATGCCAAGAGCTGTCACCTTGACAGATTTCTGACAACACCGTCAGGAAAAGAAATCCCAATACATTAAAGACCCCATCCTCTCACTTGGACCCATAGTCTGTCATGATATACTGTTCTTCATCGATGCGTTATGTCCATGGTTCATCTTCTACCATAGTGTCTCGTTCTTCCTCCAAAATTTCTTCCAAATTCTTCTTCAAAATCGAAAAGAGATCCAACGAATCTTCAAATTCGAAGTCCAAATCCACCTTGCTTAGCTGTTTTTGCTTATAATTTTTTGTATTGCTTGCACCTCATGAAGAACGATATGTACCATGAAGGAGCAGACACTTGAAGATTCCATGGAGAGCATGGCTACTTCTTCCGGCTTGAACATCACACGGCGCGTCCGGCCCTCTTGCCCCTGTTCTCCAGCAGTACCTCTTCCAGTCGACGGGAGCGGAGAGGAAGAACGCCTTTTACCGACGGACGAAAGAATAATTAGATGCTACCTCCATGGAAGCCGTGCGCTTGCTTCGATGCTCTAGAATCAAGCGAGTTATATTTACGAAACGGATGTGTGGCCTTCTTCCAATCCAGGTAGAGTCGAAACGGATGAGTGGCCTTCTTCCAATCCAGGTAGAGTCCCAATGGAGAGGGAGGGTCAACGCTGGGAATTAGAGTCCCGATCCAGAGACGCGGCGACAGACAAAGTTTTAGCGACCAGGAAAACTGGAAAAGCGTACTATTAGACGGACGAAAACGTAATTACGCGACGGATGAAAAACGTACGAAATTGGGAGGAAGAAACCTTCCTCCCTTTATTATTAGGTAAAGATATGTTAGAGATGCTCTTACTCTTTGTTTGATTTTTTTTTTCTCGGTTCCTCCTTATATGGTTTAAGGTTTCATTGTTTCCCGTTTTCCTCAATAACCATTTATCTCGCCCTAGGTTAGCTCTCTTTTATTCTGGATTTCTGATTTTCTTGTCTTGTTTCTTTGGCGCCCTCCATAGGAGTCTATGCATGTTTCAAACGAAATTCAGTTATTGCTGCAGAATATGTTTGGGAATTGTTAATAGCAAACTTCTTGGACGGGTTAATGTTGGCGATAATGGCGTTTTCAAAACGGTCTGACCTGCCTCGGTAGGAACGTGTCTGGTTTGTATCAGCTCACTAGTAGGCCTTGGCGGGGCGGCACGCCGCGCCCGTGGCTATAAAGATCTAGTATTTTATTTATTTCGAATTCTATTACCATTGTTAATTAGAAGTAACGTTGACTATGATGTATTCACCATGGTTGTTTAATTGCTTGCTTAAAGTATATATGATTTTTTGCATATATAGATCTTTAAGGACTGCATTCAAAGGTGGTGTAAGTGCTCCACCAGATAACTCACAAAAATCATAAGTTAACTTCAATACATTTTTTATATTGCAATGTTGTACCGTATGTAAAGGTACATAAACAACCCATGTATCCGTGTTCGCACCTCTATATCTGCCCTTAATTTGCAACTATCAAAATGTGTCATTTCTCTACAAGATTATCCATGTTCACTAAGATAATATGGAAGGTGCATTAGCTCAAACTAAAACTGCAATTCTGAAACTTTCAAGTGTGGAATGATGCTCACATTTAGCACAGCACTCTTATTCAAATGATGGTTTTCATTCCTTTACTGGGTTGTTATTGGGGTTCCAAGGTAACATTTGTTACACCTGACATTATGTGAAAGAAATGTAGCCTTGTAAGGATCTTTACCTTCAAGGGAAGAACAAACGTCAAAACAATAAGCTGGCAACATGTTCAGTGCTTGTCCTTGCTGAGGGTTGTCGAGTCATGAATATCCATTCCCAAGGAATGAGTTTCCAGGGAGACAAACGGTTATTAACTTGGTCCCAATATCCAAATCTTTTGCATCAGAGATAAAGGACAAATCTAATGAAGAGACAGCAGTGTGTCACCTATTGCAGTTGGATTCAAATAATTCTAACTTCTTGGAATACGTTTGTCAGCATCTTGACCTGTGCTTTGAAGATTAGAGATGAGTATATTTTGATTTTTTTGGGAGAAGTCAACATTTGTATTCACGAATATTGAATTTGAATAGATACTTATAGTTCTTCCTGCGCAGGTGGGCATAAAATGTACTCACAAGTTATTTCTCACCTGGACAACAGTATATTATCTAAAAAAAAACAAAAACAATAAACATCGAGCATTTACCTGAGCAGAGTTGAAAATTTTCCACAAGGTGGCCATGTTCTTGTCAGGTCCCTAAGGTAGCCACGGTACTCACATCCAACAGCCATAAGAAGAAGATCACCAATTTTGAAGCTAAAATCAACTTTGCATGGAAAAAAGGCATCTGAGATGTGCAAAAAGAGCAAAAACTCTGTAGTACTTTCTTATCATTTCTTGAGTAGTGTATAACACTGCCATTTTCTCCACCTCCAACTACAGTATGGAACCTGATATGGAAAACAATATAAGGTAAATCATCTGAGCATGAAACCTTGCTTATACCCAAAAAAGCACAATAGTTCCTAAATTTATGGACCTCAATTAATCCATGCAAACTCGTTTTACACTCATACTCAACTAAAGAAATCTAACGAACACAGGGCCACGCAGTTAGTACCACGGATGCAATATATATACTGTAGTACCGCAGACGAGAAAAACAATACATTGACAACAAATGCTTACGCATTCTTTGGGCACCTCTCATTTTTTCACTCATACTCAATTTAAAGCTGCTAATTGGCTCTCCTCCCTATGGGTCCTTGAGAGCAACATTGTCTGCAAAAGAGATTGTCCAGGCAGACTAAATGTAATGCCAGTAAAATAATAAAAGGAGAAGCGTCACGTGCATGTCTTTAAGCCAACCATTTTTGTCACTTGTATGTGAAACTTGTAAACTTGAGCCACTTGGTCTTGTGTTCCGACTTAGTGATTGCATTTTTGCTACTTGAGGTAGAATTCTAGATGTAATATATCAAGGAATATTTAACAGGGTGCCCTCAGTTGGCACCACGACCTCAGTTTTACCCCTAGCGCCGAATCGACCTTAGTTTTGCCCCTAGTCAGTGCGCAAGGACTGCTTTGGCTGCTCTCACCGTTACTTTCTGCCCCCGTTAGAATCCTGAGCTGTGGGACCCATCATAGAACCGTTGGCGCGGCCTGTGGGCCCCAGATGTTGAGCGTTGGCGCGGCTTGTGGGTCCAACTGTTGACCGTTGGCGCGGTTTGTGGGCCCCAGCTGTTGACCGTTGCTTGCGGCCGGCGGTTTAAAAGCGGCGGAGCTCGCGGCGGTGAGCAGGAAATCAGTTCGTTTTCAGTTCAGTTCAATTTTCAGTGTTCAGTTCAGTTTTCAGTTCAGTGTTCAGTTCAGTTCAGATTCAGTTCAGGATAAAAGGGCAGGCCTATCTAAAACCAAGACAGACCCAATGTTAAATGAGGCCCAACGTATACTAGCACGGACAAACAGTGGACAAAAATAATTTAAACATTGGACAAATATAATTTAAACATTTGGACAAAAATAAATTTATAATTTTGGACAAATACAATTTAAATATTCGGACAAATATAATTTAAACATTGACTTCATTTGGGCAAATAGAATTAAAAATAAGTTAATTGGCAAACATAATTAAACAGTGGACATATATATATATATGGATAATCATTGGCCCAATTTACATATATTTAGTGGGGCCTGTCAGACATTACATCTATTTAAAAAAAAGGGGGCCTAGCCCTAAACCCTAACCGCCCGCGGCATGCATGCGGGCGCCCTTTCGGCCGTCCGGCCAACCGCCGGCGGTTGGCCTACTTCTTCCACTCCGCCGCCCCGATCTTGATCTCATCATCGATCAGGGCGCGGCGGTTCGCCTCCCGCATCCTCTCCACGTCGTTCTCACGGGCCCTCTTGATGCGGTCCCGGGGAGGCTTCTCCTTCCTCTCCTCCTCCTTCTTCTCCTCCTTCTCGAGCTCCGGAAATTTCGTCAACGAGCTGGGGCGGAAATTTGCCCCGGAAATTTCCGGTGCAAATATCCGGCCCCTGGTCCTTAGCAATTTTCGTCAACGAGCTGGTGCCTGCGCGCAGAGATGGGGGCGGAGTATTGGGGCGGAATTTTCCGCCCCCATTTATTTCAAAAATCCGCCCCCTGGACTATTCAAATTTCCGGCCCAGGCAGACCGGAAATTTCCGGTGCTAACACCGGAATATTCCGGCCCTGGAGGACTGCAACGGTCAGAAATTGGAGGAGACTATAAATAGCTGTCTTCTTCCTCTAGATAGGTAGCTCTTCCATTCCTCTATCTCCTCCATTGTTGTAGAGCTCAAAACGCCCCGATCTCCCTACTCCTCCAACCAAACTCGATGCCCTTCAAGGATCTCATGGAGGAGGCCTAGATCTATCTTTCCACCAAGCCAAAACGTGTGTTCCCACACCACAACTCTTGGGATCTTGTAATCTCTTGGTTGCTTTGTCATCCAAGGGAAACCCTAGTGCTTGTAGCTTCTACCTTGTAGCAAGAAGCTTCGATTGTTGAGAGCCTCCATCTCACTTGTGGAGTAGCCTCAACCTCTTGTAAAGGTTTGGTCAACGCCTTCAAGTCGACCTCATAGTGGAAACGAGAATCTCCCTCACCGGAGAAGCTCACGGAGAATAAGGTGTGCACATCCGTGCTATTGAGGAGCGCCTAGGTGGCTCCCCACCTCTCCAACGTAGACGTACTTCTTTCAAGAAGGAACTACGGGAAACATATCCGTGTCTCCGTGTTTTTCACTTGTGGTTATCTTGTGCCCTTGCTTTACTTCCGTTGCTACTTGTTGCATGTCACATAGGGTGTTTACTTAGTTGCACATTTAGATAACCAAGCTTTTACTTTCCCTAAGCCACCTCTAAAAGTGAAAAAGAATTAAAATTTGTAGGTCACATATTCATCCCCTCCCTCTAGTTGACCATCTTGCACTTTCAGTCACTTTCTTCAATGTGTAATCCACGGCGTGGTGATCAATTTCAACAACACTGCCTGGGCTGGTCCTCTTCACTTCAGCTTTGAATGAATACAACAACTGAAAACTTTCATTCCAGTTACCATGGATAGATTCCAATGCTTTGTTTTTACCAGTGAACACCCTCATGTATGGTAAATCTATCTTGAACTTGTCTTTCATGTTTTTCTGCAATTGCTTTGCACTCACTTGATGGTTTTCTGCCACCCATTTTTTTACTTCATCCGCCACCCATCTTGACTTGGCTCTGCTGATTGTTTGCTTCCTAAGGGTTGATTCTTCGCATGTGTGGGGAAAAGGGTTCATTTTTACCTGAACATTGGTGCTGCCACGCATTTTAGATGCGTGCATCCTCCATTGACAATCTTCAGACACACAGTGCATGGTGTAGCGCCTTTTATCGCTCTTGTCAACTATAAAGGCACGTTCTACCTTCATGCAGTACGTCACAAGTGCATTTCTACACTCAGCCATGAAAGAAAAAAATGCAACCTTCTGCCATAAGAGGGTTCGCAGGGTTCCATTCAACAGGTGTTCGGTCTTCCTCTTCTTCATCGTCACTGTCATACTGATATTGGATTTCAACCCGAGGTGTCTGTCTTAAATTCCTAATAACATCAGGATATAGCCTCTCTTCATCATCCGCAGAAATGCAGGCATCCTCCTCCACAGCGACATGAACCCTTTTCCCATTGCCCACACTTGTCGAGCCACCACGTCGAGCTGGTTTTGAACTATTCTGGCTGGAGTTGGCAGTACGACGTGATGGTCCTGCCACAGAAGATGAACCCGCCACAACTGCCGGCACAACCACATCATTTTGCAGCTTCACATTAAAATTCTCTGCCTCCTTATGCTTAGCAAACATGGTAGCGAGCTCTTCATCATTACTAATTTGGATCCAATCTTTTCCCCCATCAAACTATCTAAATTCCACTTCATCATGCAAACCCCAAGGATATGGGCTGCAAACTATCTCCCCAAATTGTCTGAAACTCCAGTTACAATCCATTGGGACCGAATAACTGAAACCTCCTTGGTATTTCTTCTTACTGTCTGCATCGACGATGTAGCGCTCTCTTCTAACGTTCACCAAGAAAGCAAAACGCAACTCCATCCTAACCCACGAAAACAGAGACGCAATCAGCTGCAAATCAATGGCATCCCATGTCTAATCGATAATTCAAAGCTCAGTACTTACCCAATGGGAACCCAATCGTGGACGCGGCGTGTCTCCGGCCCCATGGCGCGGCCGCTCTCCATTTCATTCCTATCCATTTCGTCGAGCAGGTGGAGGGCAGAGTGGTGGAACGAGCGCCCCACCAGCGGCGTCGCCTGACGGCCCCGGCGGTGAAGCAGGTGGCCACGCGGAACGGCCGCGGCGGTGCAGATGGTGCTGGCGGCGCAAATGCGTGCTGCTGGCTGCGACACAGGTGGCGGTGGGGCGCTGGCTGAGGAAGGTGGCGGTGGAGCAGGTGGTGGTGGTGCCGCAGGTGGTGGTGGTGCCGCAGGTGCTCGTGGCGCAGCAGTCGGTGGTGCGGAGGTGGCGGCGGCGGCGAGAGCGGCAACGAGAATACCTTTTTGACGCCCAATGGTGGAATACCTACAGGGGACCCACATTCATAAAAAAATGAACGAGAATATCGCGACGACAAGAAGAGGACCCAAGCGACCTGGCGACCATGGCCGCGATGGGTGACCGCGCGCCGCCGCCGCCCTGATCTCCCTCGTCCGGCCTCCGTTGGACGCTCCGAGCGCAGATACGGGTTCCTCGCCGCGCCCTCTGTCCGTTCCTTCCGCGGTCCGGCGGCTGTCGTCCTCCTGCTCGCCCAGTTCGTCGTCGCCGAAGCTGCAGCTCGTCGTGCTCCGGCGTGTACGCTCGGCCGCTGCCTGCCGTGCTGCGTCCACTCCTCCTTGCTCCCAGGTGTGTCCTCCCCTGCTTGCCAAGCGTGGAGACGGCGGCCATGCTGGCGTTCGGGGCCGGCGCGCCGCCGCCGCCCTGATCCCTCTCAAGGTCTGTCCGGGTCCGCGCTTCCCCGACCTCGCTGGCCTCGGGCCCTCTGTCTCGACCTGCACCTCCATGGCCCTCGCAACTTCCGACGTGTCGCCGCCTTTTGGGGCTGCGGCTGCTGCTTGTGGCTGGGGTTCCTCTCAGCCTGCGGTGGTCGCCGTGGTCGCCACCCCCACCCAAGCCCGCGCCCACCGCCAGCTCGCTTCTGTTACACGCAATAGCAAAACAACGTTGAAATTAAGCAAGATCGAACCAACGGGGACACGAGATTTTAACGTGGAAAACCCTTCCAAAGAGGAAGAGAAAAAACCACGGGCGCCAGCCAGCAATACTTCACTATTTTAGGTGAGGTTACAATCGCGCCGGGATTTACAATGTATGGCTTATCCCGTGCGGCGGCTTACAAGAGGTATATAAAGGCGGTCCTGACCTAACTAGGTCGGTAACAGGTAATCCAACTCCGACTCGGTAACAACTCGTACCGTACCGCGGGGTAACAACTCGTTGCGCCTCCGGCTCCACTCGTCAGAAGTTCAGCCTTATCAGTATATACGAATATGAATTTGGATCACCATAAAATAACAGCTTCGCTGCTCGTGCAGCCCTCCTCGACCAAGTTCTCATGGGCGGATGCCGACGACGATGTGGATAGCGTGGAGGTTGTGCTGGATTCTCTGGGTCGTCGGAGTCCACCGGCGCCCCGACGCTGCGCTCCATCATCGTCGCTCTGGGTGGCCAGCTCGGCCTTGTCGCCCTGTCCCCTCCTGCAGCGTCTAGTGCGGGAGAGTTGGAGGGTTGGTGTCTGCCTCCATCGCGGCGCCGCCCTCGTCGGACCGCTGATCTAGGGCAGGAAGGCCACGCTGCTGCGAGAACCTTGCCCCGGCGCTCCGCCCAAGAGGAAGCAAGCCTGCTCCGATTCAAGAAACGCACCGAGGGTTTGTGCTCTCGATGTCTGGACCCTTCTCACCGCTTGGCAAAGTGCACTAATCAGATTCAACCACCGTGAGCGAGATTGTCCTCAGCGTCGACCCAAGAAATCTTCCGCGCGGCCGGAGCCTTCCCCGTGTTCTGTTTCTCGTGCTCCAACCTTGTCTCCTGCCGCTCTAGGTGCTCGCTCTTGGGCCGCCGTCGTCGCCCCCACGGATCAGGCTCCGCCTGCATCGCTCCTGAGGTGCCCAGCTGACGAGCTTCGTGTTGTCTTCGTCTAGGAGCTCAATGCTGCTTTCGCCGCGCATGCGGCCTCGCTTCGGGCGGAGCTCAGGGAGTTCCTTGCCGAGGCGGTGGAGTCGCTCCTCTCCGAGTCTGTCGCCCTTCGCAGCTGCAACGCGAGGACGGAGGCCTTCCTGGAGCGGGTGGAGGCGATCGCGGCGCCGTTGCGTGACGCTGACGCCGCGTCCGTCGTCCCCCGTGCGTGGCCTGTTCAGATCCTCGTCAGGGACAGCCAGGTCCACGCTGGTGAAGACCTTGACAATGTTTTCCCTAAAGCTTCAATGACTCCACCGTTCGTCTCGACAGCCGCCTCCATGTCATTCGAGGTTGGGCTCGACAACGATGTCGACGTGCCTTCGTCCCTAGTCGTAAGGTCGACCACGCTCCCTCCTATCGTCGACTCCCCTATCGACGAGTCACACGTGGTCGACGTCGCTTCGTCCGACTCCCACATGCCACCGCCGGGGACCACATCTTGCGCCCCGACTCACTCGCCTTTGTTGAGGGGTGAAGGATGCGGCGGGGACGAGGTGCCAGTTATTGAGGCGGCGCACCTGATGGCGGAGATGAAGCTAAATC
The DNA here is from genome assembly GCA_028641055.1 of Alopecurus myosuroides. Classification (NCBI taxonomy): domain Eukaryota; kingdom Viridiplantae; phylum Streptophyta; class Magnoliopsida; order Poales; family Poaceae; genus Alopecurus; species Alopecurus myosuroides. Next base: position 28,333 of record JAPCYS010002784.1, on the reverse strand, counting down.
GGGTAGTCGATTCCGGGGTGGAAGCTGAAGCTGCCATGGTGGATGTTCTCCTTGTACCCTCGCCAGCCAATGGCGAGGGAGGATGTTCTATTGTTGTTTCTAGCGGGTTGGGAGAGAGCGTGGACGGAGACGTTATGGCACCCTTGCTGGGCACCGTGCATGACCTCTTCGTCACGCCGGCTGTGCCCCTGCTTCCTCGTCCTGCTCCTCGAACCCCGTCTCTGGCCCGTGTTGAGAAGTTGGAGCTAGAAATTCGCCATAGCGCACGATTGGGAGCCAAACCAAAGATGCCGGCAATGGATAAAGTTGTTCGTATAGTGAGCAAAAAGATGGGAATTCAAATCGCAGAGGATGTTCCGTTGGAGCAGGCACGCAAGCAATTCGTGAATTCTTTCAAGACGCCGATGCCTGCATCGTCTATTCAGGCGCTTTCCCAGCTTTTCAAACTCAACATACCGAGCCTTGCAGCTGTTGACGACGCACTCTTTGGCCTCGCTGGTCCGGGGGTGTAGAGATCACACCTTTAGCGGAGTAGTTGGCCAACACATAGTTTTTGTTTTTCTGCCCTATCCGGCATCTTTTCGGGATGGCGGGGGGGGGCGAGTAGAAGATATGACCGGTTGTGTTTTCGGCCGTTTTTGTATCTTCTTTTTTTCATTTTGGCCTAGGCCTCTGTTGTTTTCTCCTACTATATCAATATAAAAGGCAAAGCTTTTGCCTTTGTTTCAAAAAAAGAATACCTACAAGAACAAGGACAGTCACTTATATAATTAAGAATACCTGGCAGTATAGCTCGGCGTCAGGTTGTTCCGTTCATGGCAAGATCGATCGCCTGGAGCAGTATAGCGGAGTACCAGGACACGAATTGGGATGGGTAAATCGGCAGCGTAGCCACGAATTAATAGGGTACCAGCGCAATATAGGTAGTCCTGTCAGGAGTCAAATCGGCATCGTAGTAGGAGACAAGATCACCAGGCAGATGCTATGCAGGGAGATTTCAGATCCATCGACCGGTTCGATCGTGAGACAGACGAGAAAACATGAAGGCGTCGCGCGGTGCTGAGACCTCTCGCTTATACGTATATGGGATGGGCTTTAGTCATCTACTCTCTACTAGTACCCATACGTAAATGGGCTGGACTGCAGGGTATGCCAAGGCATACCTGGTCAGTGACTTTTTTCTAACCTAGCCACGGGAGCTTGGCGACTAGTGAGAGAACCTTCTACCCCCCGATCTCCACCGGCCACGGCGTTGGTCCCCTCTCCCTCCGACTGCCGCTCCGGCGGCAGGAGGGAGAGGGGGCCTCGTTTCTCCGTACTGTAGTTAGGGTTTGGTTTTGTAGGTTGTGGTGCATCGTTGGGGTGGTAGGAGCGGCGCTTCGACGAATAAATCTGTCTCAACTCTACTCCCACACCGACGGCGTCCTTCAAGGCGGCGTCTCGGAGTTGATGACATCGTGTGTTTACCGATCTTTCAGATCGGTGGCGTTAGGGTTCATAGATGGTATCGGCGAGGCGGTGGCGGCGATCCCATCGGGTGTGTCTCTACTTCTGTTCTGTCCCCGTTGCTGTGGCGTTGTCTCCGACATCATGGTGGAGCAGGGAGGATTTGTCATCCGGGAGTACGCGCAGACGGCTGCCTGCGCAGTTAACAGCTGGAAGATGGTGTATCTTGTGCTGGGTTTGTGGATGGAGGCTGGCAGTTCTACTTTCTTCCTTCGACGTTGTAGTCGTACGGGAATATCAGTTCCGGAGTTAGATGGCGTGTCGACACGTTGCCCCAGTCTGATTCGTTCAACGGCAATGATTTTGCTTCTGGCAAACTATTTTGGAGGTCCGTAAAGCTGCAGATCAGCGATGGAGCCGCGTCGAGCTCGGGTGAAGAGGTGATTTGTCTTCTCTCTTGGTGGTCACTTCGGTGGTGTCGAAAGAGATGGACAGGCGCTGGTCTTTTGCATAGGATTATACTATCCTTTCAGTACTGTAAAATCGGTGTTTACGTGTCTTGTAACCGGATATTTATCTTATGTCTACGCGTGTTGCTTTGCTAGTAGCCGTGCCATCTCTTTTCGTATGTTCTTCCTCGATGATATAAGACCAAAACGTGGCATGTTAAAAGGCCAGACGATACAACAAAGAAAGCAAAACGGAGCATACGACCGTCGACATCAGAAGAAGCGAGCCAAAGGCAATAAAACCGGGAACAACCTACGCACCGGCTACCACACGATTAAAAAAAGAGAGAGAAACTCACAGGCAACCGGCAGGCACCAAAAGAAGACAACAGAAAGAGAGGAACAACAACTGGCTAGATTAGGAAGAAGCATCGGACAAAAGGAAACAAGAAAGACAAAGAAACGGTGGACTATACGGCGGCACACTGCTCGAACCAATACCTAGCAGCCACGTCAACTGCACCTATTATCCGTGTTCGCACGAAGGAACCTAGTATGTTGCTGAAATTGCAGGAAACCCACACACTTTGTTACAGTGGGGTATGCCATGCATGAAAATAAGTGCAGTATCAGTAACAAACACGTCCACACACATCAACGTTCACTAGTATGGAGTGACACAGGAAAACCGAAATTGTGGGTCCACTGTTAGAAAATAGGCCTTCCATACGCCCCCATTAGTCCCCAAAAGTTTCGACCCGCGACTATAGGGGTCTCTAGTCGTGGTTCGGGAGGACACCCGCGACCAACAGTCTGGGCCCAGCGCGCTCGGTCCATAGCTGGCGGACGGGAGGGGCTTTAGTCCCGGTTGGCCAGGCCAACCGGGACTAATAGGTCCCCAAGGCCTTTAGTCGCGGTTGTCCAGGCCAACCGGGACTAAAGGCCCATCCCTTTATATAGGTCCCCAAGGCCTTTAGTCGCGGTTGCACTTAGCCACATTTGGTGTCACTTCTACTCACAATATTCACAAGGGGTGGTGGGTTTGCTTTTTGTTCCTCCTATGCACACAAGGTGTTTGATGAAATGCCCGAGAGCATGAAACACACATGATATGAAGTGTCCGAGCCGCACTTGAGCGTTTTCATTTATTTTACCTCCGCGATCGCGGTTAGCAACTTGAACCTTTCATGATTTGCATTATTTCCAGCTAGTTAGTTTAACAAATACATGATGGTTAATTAATTATATACTTTATATAATAATAATGCAGATGAATCGGCAATGGATGTACGGTAACCGACTCTCCGGCGAGTTCACTACGGGTTTGAAAGATTTCCTCGTAGTGGCAAATGCGAACAAGCAGCGAGGTTTTATTATCTGTCCATGTGCTGAATGTAAGAATGAGAAGGGTCACTCCTCCTCAAAATTCGTTCACATGCACCTGCTTCGGCACGGTTTCATGCGCCAGTTCATTCTATGGAAAAAAAGTACATAGTGTTTCCAGGCGAGACGCCAAGGCTAACAAGTCCACCCCCCTCCGATGGTGCAGGTGCTGGTGGTGGTGGTGGTGCTGGTGCTGGTTCACCTACGCCTCCTTCACGCCATTCGACGCCGTCCCTCGATCCACAATCTCCGGCGGGTAAGCAGCCGTCGCCCCCCATTCCTCCTCCGGCGGTTAAGCAGCCGTCGCCCCTCATTCCTCCTCCGGAGGATAAGCAGTCGTCGCCCCCCATTCCTCCTCCAGCGAAGAAACAGAAGCTGGCGGACAGCAAGGGAACCTGCTCTTGGACTATTAACCCGGAGCCTTATGTACCTAAGACCACACGGGTACCGGAGCCATCACTGAAGCCTATCCCCCCAAGGCCTTGGGAACTTAGTGATTCTGAAACCAAATTGGTCGTGAAGGCTGACGTTGAGAAATGGAAGGCCCGTCAGAAGGCGCTAAAGGAGCCTGAGCCCAAGGAAGTATTCCCTCCGATTGTAGACAAGTGGGCTACGGGTTTTTTGTCGACACCGTCCCAAGACGAGAAGAATTTGCCTAAAGACTATGATATTGAACTTCGTAAGCAAGCAAAAATATTGGAGGAGGAGAAAGCAAAAAAGAAAAAAAAGCGGGAAACAAGTTGACCAGCTCGGGATGCAGAGTAAACAATCGATTCCCCCGCTCATAGTGAAAGCCGGTCCGGAACAGGACCCCGAGGTCAGAGAAACTGTGGCAGCAATGGGATTGACGGTAGCTACTGCCATGAAAAATGCGTCCGAGGCCAGTATGTCTCTTCGTGCCTTTTTAGGCCTGGACGATGCGCCAATGGCTGAGGTAGCATTACAATATGAGAAGAAAGGGCCTCTCGTCGAGCCTACGAAGGAAAAGGATCTACCACCACTAATGCAAAGTCTGCTACGTTGGTACAAACAATTCATATCATGGACCGACAAAGAATTTGTGTATGTGGATGTTACAGAGGAGCATCACACCAAAAAGTACTCTGTACAAGTTGAGATGAGTGAATTGTTCCAGCTGTTCAATCTGCGCGAGCTCGACAAATCTATCCTGAGTTGCTACGTTATGTAAGTGATTTATTTCTACCTCATCTCGTTCTTCATCTGTAAGTGAAGATTTGGGAATGCAAAATAAGACTCATCCATGATGTTGGGTTCATTGACCCACAAATCATTAATGGAACTATGTTAGAACGTCACCCCAAAGACGTGGAGAAAGACTTGTATAATTTTCTTAGAAAGCATGAATTCAAAAGTTATATTCTATTTCCTTACCATTTTGGGTGAGTGTTTCTCTCATGTTCACATTCTCTTTTGTTTACTCCATGCATGGTATGTCTAATCGATAAGTTATGCATGACTGTGCATGTAACGTGTCCGCAGGTTCCACTGGATTCTGCTAAAAATTGAACTTCACACCTCCACAGTTTTTATCATTGACTCTATGAATTCAGATACAAATCTTTGGGTTGACATGAGAAAAATGATTCAAAGGTAATTATTTTCAATCATTTCCGCTCTATATCGATCGGTCTCTTTTGTTCATTTCCTAATATGCAGTAGCTAATAACTCCCTTGTTCGTTTAATTTTATTTGCAATGTAGAGTTTGGAGACGGTTCTCACATGAACATGCCGGTGGATTCAAACATCAGCTAGAATTTAAAAATGTGGTCAAAGGTGTCGATAAGCAGCCACCGGGGACCGGTCTATGTGGATACTATGTCTGTGAGAACATACGGAAAGAAATATCTGAGAGGAAGAAGGACGAGACCACGCGGAGGAGTCTCAATAACTTGCGGAGGGCGCTTACTCCAGAAGCTCGCTTCCGACCAATTCAAGAGGAAATAGCAGGATTTTTCCTTAGGCATGTTATCGATTCCAAAGGAGAACACCATACGTCCACCGACGATGACTATTATACGCATCTGCAGCCCCGAGTACTTTGAAACTTATTCGAATTTGTGTATGGTCATCCATCTTAATTGTGTAATATGGAAACTTGTTCGAGGTTGTATATGGTCACCCGATATTGAATATATATTATATATTCCTATTGAATTCTCCTTGTTTGAAATTTCATATATATATATATATGCATGTATATAGTAGCGTAAAATATATATATATGTGTACTGAAACTTCATCAAAATTAAAATAAAACACAAAATAAAATATGAAAGAAATAAAACAAAACAAATTAAAAAGAAACCAGGTTTAGGGGGCCTAAAACCCTAAACCTGCGCAGGTTTTCAGTCCCGGTTAGCCACAAGAACCGGGACTAAAGGTCCTCCGCCGCGACGGACTCCTGGCGCCCACGTGGACGGGCCTTTAGTCCCGGTCCGTAAGCGGCGGGACTATAGGGGGGGTCTTTAGTCACGCATAGCTAGTCCCGGTTGCGCGGCCGGGACTACTGGCCCTGGCGAACCGGGACTATAGGCCTATTTTCTACCAGTGGTCACTCGGCACATTTTCTCCATGAAGTGGAAAAATGATGGTGGTGTTGTCAAAAGAAATCTGCAAAAGGTAGACATGGATTAATCTTCGTCGAGAAAAAAAAAACTAGCTTAGGGTCACATGTTAAAATAATTCTGGCACTTTTAAAAACTTTTTTCGATTTTAGAATTTTCCTTACTTCGCCAATAGTACACACGTATTTCTTCATGCACATAAATGACACAAAATGTATGTATATGTACTTTGTAAAATAGATTCCTTTACATTTTCATGATTATTGTTTCATAAAAAAAACCATCCCAAATACTACATACTTGTCTAGGCCTAATCGTGTACTTAAATCACAAGGAAAAAAAACAGGACCTTGTCCGTCACAGGAAAAGACAGCCACCGCGTCCACCTTCGCCTCCCCCATAGATCGGTCCCCCTCCTCCAGTCAGCATCGCCAGCATCAGGAGGGATGGGGAACCCAATTGGAGTGGAATTTTCAATAAAATTAGTTCTTTCAGTAGATTAGGGTTTTGGTAGTCATCTTTGTTTTAGCATCTGCGTCAATAGAGGTGACATCGCCTATAATAATTGATCTTTTGCCCCTCGTTCAGTGACGAGATCTCCATCCCGACATAAATGGTGGTGTTGAAAGGCTAAATTTGTCTAGGTATGGTCCTTCACATCTTACTTCGCCAGATCGGTTTTGCATATTTTCTCTTAGTTTCCACGAGAAGGATTGTTCGCGCAATATTTGTCCCGAGAATGGTGATTGGTACTCTCGGCTCCGACCGACGTCGACCAGGCTGTTCGGTTGTTTTTTCCTACAATATTGATGTTGGTATTCTTTGCAATGTTGGTTGACTAATTTAATGACTTCTTGCGTGCTCACAAACTTGGCACTGCGGTTCCAAATTAAAATGATGGGAGAACCTTCGTTTGTATTTATAGATTTATGATTTTTCGCTATTTATGTCGTTGTTCTATGGATGTCTTTAGGGTACGGAGATCTCGAAGATTTGATTATCTCTTTTAGACTTTATTTTGTAATCGTTTTAGCATGTATCTCTGGTACTATGTACTATTTGCAACAATAAATATATATGGTACTGATTGTAAAAAAAAATACTTGTCTAGGGCTAAATGTTAATTGAATCAAAGCCTTGTGTCCTTATAGGGAAGGAACTTCGGAACCGTAAAGGTACATCACAATCGACATGTACTTAATTTGGCTTATTGGTTCCACATGAAATCATACTCAAATGTCATTGTCCTCAACATCTTGCTCGTACTCGTGGATTAAAGGATATCAACGGGCCCGTGCCCGGACTTAGCAATGGTTGCTTGGCCTTTCACTTGAAAAACAGCCAGTGGGAAGGTGGCGAAAACCGAAAGGTCGCTAGTAGCGCGGACGCATCGTGACTGGTGGTCAACGTGTGGATCAGCACACGACTTGGTTGTGTGTACACAGTGCGCGAGTGTGCTCCCGTGCGCATTGGCCCTGGTCCATGTGCACCGGAAGTGTGTGGCGCGGGCGCATATACATACGGGAGCACTCTGCTGTGACGGTTGCAGTGCATGATCTTCTTCTGCCACGTGGAGAGGAGAATCCTGTAGGATGTCGAGGCATTCCGGCAGCGGCTGGGACATAGAGAGGCAAAGCACAAGTTCATAGCAATTAGGCCTAAACCACATGGAGAATTAACCCATCGAAGTATGTATGAAAAAGAGGGTTAATTATGAGAAGAAAATTGCAAATGAGAAATTTCTGTGATGCCATGAAAATGAAGAGTCAGCAGCTATTACACTAAGATGTCTACTAGTTGTAAAAGTTTCATTAAAAACACGCGACCATGCACGTAAAAGCAGATAGTAGTGATCATCGCAGGAACAATCATGACAACCAATTCAGGGAAATCCAAGTATGTTTGTGTACCAGATATATCAGTTGGCATAAGTAACATCCTGATGCCTCCCGACCCTATGCAAAGAGCCAGCTTGAAGTAAAAAATGGACATGGCAGGATCATTCTAGTGTTGACAATTGCCTCAAACCTAGGTGACATATATGGGAGCTTGCTACTCCGCGCCACGCCACGTGACACCTTATAGTATGAGATTTTATTTCCTTTTTATGCTTCCAACTACCATCATGGGTTTATGAGGCGGTAAATGGTGCCATATATGCAACTATTTTGATGGAACAAAACATTACTACCATTAGTGTTTAATTTTCCAATACACAAAACATGACGAATATCTTCATATTTATCCCTGAAATAAATAGGGTATATCATCATCCATATAGCAATGTGTAGTTATCGTGTCTTAAACCTTGCTATCACCAATAGTTATTTACCGTTGGCTCTGATATACTCATTTGATACTCGCTTAACTAAGCACCCAAGGTCATACAAAAATGACCCTAGCCAACTAACCGCGAGAAGACATTATAATACATGGTTGCAATACAAGAGGGTCAATGACCATGCTAGACCGAGTTTTTGGTCGCTTTCAATGAAGGATCGCCATACTTAACTTATGCGTGACATAAATATAATTAAGCAGGGTATAAAATTAGAGATACCTTGTACATTACATTAAAACGTCAAGAAAAAATGCTAATTCTAGTGATACACTCATGCCTCTCAAATCCAAGATGAAACTATGAAGTGTTCCTTGACCATCGTGGAGCATTGTGTGTTTATATATTAAGACAGAGAGATAAATTAAAGTTTGATAAATTTTCAGAAAATGAGCAGCCACATATGAGAACCGGAATAAAATTCCTAACGAACCCATTATTAACCGTCCCAGTGGTTTCAAGTGTCGGTGATACACTACAAAATTTGATCTCTTTAAAATTCTCTAGAAACATCTTTGGCATTCATTAGAAAACTTTGTAGTTCCTTTCATTCCAAACCATCCATACCACCAAAATGATGATGGTATCAAGCCTTTGTTTTTGTGGCTTCAAATTGCCATAGGAAATCCATCGGCCAGTCATCAAATTGGGATCCTGGCATTGGTTATATGTTTTGTCGAGACATCGTAGTAGAGTTCATAGACGTGGGTGCCATGAGACTACTGATAGAGACGTGGGGGGGAACGTGATAGTATGACAACCAGGGGACACCGAAGGTTACCAGGTTCGGTACGTCGCAACTAGGCGGCGTTCCTACTCCTGCAATCTCACTAAATCAGGGTTGAAGCCTGAAGTATACAATGTACAATGTGAGTTGGTTTATCTACTCGACGAGGATCAACTTCTCGGCGAGTTAGCTTCTAGATAATTGTCCATGTCTTTCTTCTCTCCCGTCCGGCTTTATATAGATAGCAGGGTTATGGCTTACAGAAAGGAAACCTAGAAGACTACGTGAGTTTCTAACTTGGAAGGTAGGAATCAGCCTTCTACTCCAAGCCGTACCACGTGGGCCGTGGTCCGGGTTCTTCTAGAATCCGGCTTCCGTGCGTCAGCTTACTGGGCCGCCTAATGGACCATGATCCATTACCATTCAGGCCACCCTGATAATCCGGCTCTTTAGGACACCATCAGATATACCCCTAGTCAGTATATATCCGATAGTAGCCCCCAAGAAGGATTGAGACTCCCATGTGCCATCTTTCGTCAATTTGCATTCTTTTCCAAGAAATGTTGGCGCTTGTCTCGATTCTTCTTTTCCTCAAATCATGCTTTAACGTGAAGCTCGGATTTTGGGAAAATCCGGCTTTTGCTTCCACGAGCCTTCGTGGAGAAGGAACTTCCTACGTCTGTGATAAAATCATGTTGACGTCAGGGACGTTTGGGTTTCGAGTGTGAAACCCTGAAACGTATCTTTGACAGATTCTCGCAGGAAACGAGGAGATAGCAATAATCACCCGTCCCCTCATTTCCCGGATTTTCCGGCGAGTGACACGCGTCGAAAATCTATCGGTCAAAAGAGCCGTTGAAGCGTATCTCAAAGGTTTTCCGGCTATAAATAGCCTTCCTCGAGCCCTCCGGCGATCCTTCTGCTCTCACTCCACCTGTGAGCCCTCAAGCGCCATATCCCCCAAGCCAAGGTTCTACGAGCGAGAGCAGAGCCCGTGCACGTCCGGCACCGTTTCCGGAATTTCTTTGTCGGAAGATCGAGATCCTCTCCGCACCGCCCGCAAATGGCCACCGGCGACTCACCGCGCACCGCAGATGAGCACTTGGTCTCCGTCGACATCGACGAGATCATCAACTACATGGACCCGCAGCTCGATTCTCCGAGCCGCGCTGCTGCGAACACGCCGGGGAAAACTTCCGGCGACCAGTCCCGCGAGGATCCTCCTCTCGCGGCTGAGAACCTGGCCGCCTCTTCTTCCGCGCCGCCTCTGCCATTCGTCCCCGAGACGGCGGAAGAAAAGATCCTCCTCGTCGGAGAGGTGCTCGCCGCTGCGGCCGCCGCCGGAGCGGAGGACAAGGGTGAAATATCAGGGAATTGTAGCCGGTGCAACTTAGCCCCTTCCCTTCTTCCGACAATGGAGAAGAAGGGGCTGATTGTGGAGGGGAAGTGGCGGCACGAGGAGTACGACTCCGAGCCCTTGCCCAAAGCCGGGGAAAGGGTTCTCCTAACCTCGCATCTTTCTCGAGGTATGGGAATTCCACCTTCCGCCTTCTTTCTCCAGGTCCTTAACCACTACAACATACAACCCCACAACCTTCCTCTCAACTCCATTGTATATTTAGCCAGGTTCCAGGCCCTCTTCGAAGGGTATCTAGGAATAGAGCCTAGGCTAGATTTCTGGTTGTATTGTTTCGGGGTTAAGCGAAACCCCTCTGAGGGCGCACTCCCGACTTGCGGGACCATATCCTTTACCCTACGTAGATTTAGGGAGGATTGGTTCCCCAAGATCAAAACATCGGAATCCGTCAAATTTTGGACGGGTTCATTCTTCTACCACCAAGACGTCCCATTTCTTGGAAAGGAAACATGGATTCGACCTTTCGTCAATTCTCCCGCCACTCCTTAGGAAAACTAGGTTGTGGAGGCAGTTCAGACTCTGCCAGATGATTTGATGAAAATAAAACGGCGCATCGCCAAACTCATCTCCTCCGATCCTCCTCTCACTAGAACCGACACCGTTTTATGCTGGTTCAGGAGACGTATCCAGCCTCTGGCGTATCAAACCCAGCTTTTGTGTGAATACAAGGGCCTGGAAGACACGATGAGGGGAACGGACAAGACGTTCTCGAAGAGGGACTTCAAGAAGCGGGTTAATCATTTGATCGCCACTCGCGACCAATATGAAGAAAGCCGCGGGATGTACCACGAAGAAAACCCGGTTCCAAAGGTAATGTTTTTTCTCCTTTGCGCAATTTCTCGGATTTTTATCTTTGTCAGATTTCCTAACTTAGTCGGATATTGTTCTTTTTCCATAGTTCGCCGACCTCACCGACAAAGATCTTTCATCCGATGCCGAACTGGACGCAATGCGTGCCAAGTTTTATGGTGGTCGGAAACGTAAGAAGCCATCAACTGTTGAAGAGGTGGTGGAACTTGACGGAGTTCCCGTCATTACTTCCAGGTAATCCCCCGGGTTTCCGTTTTTCTCTGCTTTTTGTCGCAGGAGTCATTTTACTTTCCCGGAGTTCTAATTTCTCGGAATTTCTTTCACTTCCTTTCTTTTTCAGCCTTGCTCCAACTTGTTCGAAGCCAAAGAAACTGAAGAGACATCAGGCAGCTGCTGGCAAGGGGGTGAACACATCCCCAGCTGCAGCTCTTGCTACCCCAGCTGCCCCAAAAGGAGAGAACCAATCTGTAAGGGAGGAAGAATATCCCCTGCCGACCAGCCAGCCCATTGCGTCCGAGACGGATGCGAGGGAAAGGGAGGTGCGGGAAACGGGTGGCCCTTCTCGTACAATTGGGAAGGAACTCATTCCGACGTTTGACAAGGAGTTCAAGGTAAAGGAAGAACCGTTTGATGAACATGGATATATTCATCCGTGGGCTACCAAATTCTTCGCTCCAGCGCCTCTAATCCGTCTTTGGCCGCAAGGCGGGCTTATTGTAAGGAATAACTTCGTATTTTCACCTCGGCGGGTCATCCAGGACGGCCTTTGCAACGTCGGGATTCTTTTTGCAGACTATTCAAAAGAATTCACTAAAAACCTGGAAAACTTGACCAGGATGAGCCAGGTAATATCTCTAGCCACCAAGTAATAAACCGAATGTATACTTTTGACTTAGTACTTTTATCATTGTTATGCTTGTTTTTAACTTAAGCATTTTTTTTCGTTTTCTGTGTTTCAGCAAACTGCTGAGCACATCAATGTGGAAGTTTTCGACAAACTTACCATCAAGAATAAGGAGGTGAAAAACCTTCTTAAAATTCTTGAAGATAAGAAGGCGGATCTGACATCTACTCAACAGCAGCTGAGTGAATTAGCAGGTAATAAATTTTTCTCTGCTTTTATTCGCAATTTTGCCTAAGTATTTTTCCGAGTTTCTAACTCTTCTTTTTACTTGCTTTTCAGCTTCTTTGACGAAAGCCAAACAAGTTGCTGAAGATGCCGGCAACACCGAGAACCTCCGCCACAAAAACCTGGATCTTCAGAAACTGACTGTGAAGCTCCAGAAAGAATTGGAGGCCAGCTAACTGGCTGGTGGCATTGCCGAATCCAAGGCCTCCAGCCAGACCGAGAAGGATAAGGCCACCATTCAGGACCTGGAGAACGCCTTGAACGAATGCCTGGAAGAAGGCACCGAGATGGACCAGATTCTCGGTAAGTACTTTGTCATTTACCGGATTTTCCTTGTTTCCTCTTCTCCCTTTTTTTTCCTAACACTTGTGTCACTACAAAATTTCGCGCGATCCGGAACGGTTTGAGCGGTACGTTTTGATAACATCGAGCATTTCCATCGCGAATGGCTGAAAAGTGGAGTTTGCTCTCGACGTATTGGTTTGGTCCACCGCAGACTGGTTTTGCTCGACTTTTTTCTAGTTCTACGTCGCGGATTTTCGTCTTCGGACCAATAGCCCACTAAGAGCCCAGTTGCCTTCGACGAAACTTGCCTGGTCACGTAGAACGTCGCGAATTTTGGCCGTATTCCTGCAGGATTGAGCTATTCATTCTTTCAGTATGTCCATTGGATTGCGGGTGTGCCACAGATGCAAGATCTAGGCGTATTCCCATTTGTCGGCAATATTTTGCCAACTCTCCAATAGAGAAATCTGTCCCGTTGTCGGTAATTATGCTGCGTGGAACGCCGTATCTCATGACTACATCAATAATGAAAATCCTCGCAGTTACACCGTCATGCTTTTTGATGGGTTTTGCCTCCACCCACTTGGTATACTTATCTACTGCAACGAGTAGATGTGTAAGTCCACCCCTTGCAGTTTTGAATGGTCCCATCATATCTAGCCCCCAGACCGCAAATGGCCATGTTATAGGGATAGTTTTGAGTGCTTAGGCTAGCATATTCGTCTGCTTGGCATAATACTGACATCCTGCACATGTATTTACTATGTGTTCGGCGTCTGTCTTGGCTGTTAGCAAGAAAACCCCTACATGGAATCCTTTCTTAACTATGCTTTTTGATTGAGCATGATGTTCGCAATCTCCTGCATTAATTTCTTGCAATACTTCTCGGCCTTCTTCTGGCGAAATACATCGCTGAAAAATTTCGATAGTGCTGCGTTTATACAGGCAACCATTGATTAACGTGTATCCTTTGCATCGACGTTATATTTGTCTTTGCAAGACCTCGTCTGCTCCATCCGGGTACTTCTGATCCACTAAGAAGTTTAAATATGGGATTGTCCAATCCGGGTTAACGAGCAGGACTTCAATTGATTCGAAAACGAGAGGATAATCAACATCTCCACCTTTTATCGATGGTTCTTGCAAATGTTGGACAAACACACCTGGTGGTAGGGTTTTCACTCTTTCCGAGCCCATGCAGGCTAATGCATCCGCGTTCCAATTTTCTTCCCTTTTGACGTGAAGTACTTCAAATCCCAGGAAGCAAATAGCAAACTCGTCCACCGTTCTCCGATATTCGGCCATGATGGGGCTTTTAGCGTCCCATGTTTGGTTGAGCTGATGTTGTACCAAGTCCGAGTCACCATAGCATAGTATGCGTTTGACACTCATTTCTTTTGCAATGTGGAAGCCATGAAGCAAAGCTTCGTATTCTTCCACATTATTGCTGGCGTTGAAACGTATTTGTAATATATACTCCATAGTATCTCCCTTTGGGGATTTTAGCACTACACCAGCTCCAGCGCCTTCCTTCATCTTGGATCCATCAAAGTGCATAACCCAGTATTCCGACTCCGGCATTGGTGTGTTTTCCATTGCTTCTGTCCAATCAGCGACGAAATCTGCCAACGCCTAGGATTTAATTGCCGCCCGGGGTTGGTACTTAATGTCGAACGCAGCCAATTCGATGCCCCATTTGGTTACTCGGCCTGTTGCATCCGCATTGTTAATAATATCCCCTAGTGGTACTTTACATAGCACTGTTATGGAATGTCTTTGGAAATAATGATGGAGTTTTCGAGATGCGAAAAACACGTCATATGCCAGCTTTTAATAGTGTGGGTACCTTTGTTTGGACTCGGAAAAAAACTTCGCTTACATAATACACCGGATGTTGATCTGGTATGCTTTGCTCTTCTTTCCTCCTTTCCACAACTATCATATTGTTGATAACCCTGTTTGTTGTTGTGAGATACACAAGGTTCAAAAAAGCGGTAAGCGCTAAGCGAGCAGTGAGGCACCGCTCAGAGGAATGAAAGCTTAAGCGAGCTCAAGCGCTGCTTAAGTGTTTTGTATGAACTGTTCGTACAGAAACAAGAACGACCAATTTCAACATTTGTAAACATATATAATTCTCAAAGTGTGCAAGCACTCAGGCTAAATCATGGCCAGTAGCAGATCTAAATATTCTAATCAAAGTAAAGCTACAGATCTGATATTCTAATCACACTTCACACACACATCAATCACAAGTTCACAACACAGCCACATACACACACAGCACCGCAAGACACAGCCACGTACAGCGCACACACTAGCTGAGAAAAAAAAGGATTAGGGGATACGAGTGACCTACTAACCTGGCTCCCTAAACGACACAAGCAGCAACGAGGCACACAAGACACTGCACACACAACACGAGCTGAGAAGAAAAGGGTTAGGGTAATATGGGATACTTGAGGTGTGGCGGCCAGCGGCCAGTAGATCGACCTCGATCTGGGGCTCTGGGCGGAGAGTGGACGAGGGACGAGGCTGCTGCCTATGATTGACCTCTCGGCGGCCTTGAGGAAGAGGTAGAGGCCGGCCCAGGAGGAGGTACACTGGCGGCTTGGGAGGAGCTTGACCGGCGGCCGCGTGGAGATCTTGGATGCGTGGCCGCCGGTGAGCACATCGATCTGCTAGAGAGGTCGAGAGAAACGAGGAGCAGCTGGAGGTGCCGGTTGCAGTGCACGCGGGGTCGGGGAGGAGCTTCAGTGGCGGCGGGGAGGGAGCTTCCGCGGCGGCGGGCGGGAGAGGCGCCGCCTCTCTGTTCTGTCTCGAGGGGCAGGAGGGGCGGGTGTGAGGGGCGGGAGTGGTCGATTGGGATCTGGATTCCTGACCTAACCTCTTTTTCCCTCTCTCTGGTTCGCTGATCCTCTCCAATCCCGCCCAAAAAATTTCCCCGCCATGACCATCGACATCGAGCGCTCACGGTCGCCTTTCCCCGCTTCAGCGACGCTCGGGAACAAGGAAGCGTACGCTTTCCGCTTAACGGGCCGCTTCCAAGCGCTCAGCGCGTAATGGGCCGCTAAGGCCGAAAGCTAGGCGATTTCCTTCGCTTCGCTCGCTTTCATGCTTAAGCGAGCGCTTTTTTCCGCTTTTTTGAACATTGGAGATACGGTAACATGGGTTCTTCGTCTTTTGGTGATGCCAAAATCAGAGCCTTCATCAAAGTTTCTTTTAACTGGGTTAATGCCTTGTCTGCCTCTTCTGTCCATACAAATTTGTCGGATTTTTTCAACAACTTGTATAATGGCAGAGCTTTATCTCCTAGCCGGCTTATGAACCTGCTTATATCGGCTGCAGAACCCGTCAATCTTTGTACATCTTTTAAGCATATAGGCTTTGATATGTTTAAGATTGCCTTGATCTTTTCCAGGTTTACTTCTATTCCTCTGTGGGAAACGATAAAACCCAGAATTTTTCCTGAGGGAACCCCGAATACGCACTTTAATGGATTCAACTTCATTTTATAAGTGCGCAAATTTTCGAAGGTTTCTCGCAAATCTTCAAGGAGTGTGTCTTTCTCCTTGGAAACGATGACAATGTCGTCCACGCAAACGTGAACATTTTTGCCAATCGGACTATGCAAACATCGTTGCATGCAACGCTGGTAGGTTGCACCTGCGTTCTTCAGGCCAAAACGCATGGTTATGTAATAGTATGTTCCATACGGGGTTATGAAGGAGGTTTTGATTTGGTCTTCTTCCTTCATACGTATTTGATGGTACCCGGAATAAGCATCCAAAAAACATAAAAGATCAGAGCCAGCAGTGGCATCTATTATTTGATCAATTCGCGGTAACGCAAACCTATATTTTGGACACAATTTGTTCAGGCCTGTGTAATCTATACACATCCTAAGAATAGTACTATCTTTCTTCGGGACTAATACTAGATTCGCAGACCATTCAGTATGTATAACTTCCCGGATAAAATCAGCTGCTAATAGCCGCATGATTTCCTTGCCAATAGCCTTCCATCTTCTTCCGTCAAATCGATGGAGACCTTGTTTGACGGGTTTAGATCCTAGAATCACCTTGAGTTGATGCTCAGCAAGTTCCCTGGGTACACCTGGCATGTCCGCAGGACACCAGGCAAAGATATCCCAGATCTCACGGAGGAACTTGATGAGCTCGCTTTCCTATTTGTCGGTCATCCCGGTTCCCACTACGACAAATTTTGTCGGATCTTTGAGATCTAGGATAACATGTCTTGTATTCTCGGAAGCTTTGAAACTATTTGCCGGCTTCTGGCTTTCTTTTCCTGCCGGCATTTTTGTCGGTGATACTTCTTTTGCGAGCTCTTTCAATTCCTCCTTTGCTATCATTTTTTATGCGCAAAGGGCGTTTTCTATTTCCAGCTCGATTGCCAATTTGAAGTCTCCCGATATGGTGATTACTCCTCCTTTTGTTCCTGGCATATTCAACTTGTTATAGATATAACACGATCTTGCCATGAATTTGGCGAAAGCTGGACGTCCGATTATTGCGTGATATACACTTTTGAACGGCACGACCTCGAAAGAGATTTTTTCCTCTCGGAAATGTTCTTTTTCTCCAAAGGTTACGTCTAGGGAAATTTCTCCTAGGGATCGTGCTTGTCTGCCAGGAACAATGCCATGGGAACGTATGTTGCTATGATTGAGCTGGGTCTCGGAGATTCGCAGATGCTCTAGTGTATCTAGATACATTATATTAATGTTGGATCCCCCATCCATCAGCACTCTTTTTAACCTAGTGTTTTGAACAATAGGGCTTACAATTAGAGCTTGTGTGCCGGGTTCTGGGATATTCCCGGGATGATCACACTAATCCCAGGTAGTTGGTGTATTAGAGTACTTCAAGAATTTGGGGGTTGGTGGAACAACCGTGTTTATTTCTTGAAGTGTCCTCTTTGCCACCTTTGCTGAGCGAGTTGCGAGAAAAGTTAAATTGCATTCTTCATCAACTCTTGGGAACTTTGGTTTGCCTTTCCGCTGATGTTCCTCGATTTTTTCGTTAGTGTCCGATTCACTGTCTTCTTTTCCAGCTTCTGGCTTTTGCTTGTAGAATTTCCTCTTGGAACTCTTCCCCTTGCTCCCGGATTCTGCACTGCCTATCATATGCTTATTAAGCCGGCATTGTGCGTTAGTATGGGGTGGTTTCCCAAATTGTGAATGGTGGACACAGTTTTCCGACTTAATTTTTTCCCACTCTTCCTTTGTGTAGGAGATAGTTTATGTACTTCTTCCTTTCCATTTGCTTCCATTGTCCTTTCCAAAGGCTAGGTTAACTTCTTTGGGCTTTTTCTGTGCCTCTGGAGTAGCTTTTTTCTCAGAACGAGGCGTCTTTTTCGGCTTGAATCAAAGCATCGATATTTCCACCTCTCGCTCTGATGTCGTCTTCGGCCGCTGCGTGCTCATTTCTGGTTGTAAGCATAGATCCGAGATCTTTGTGCTTTTTTGAAGCAATCATGAACGGTACGAGGCCGGGTTCTAAGCCGTTGATGAAAGTATGCATTGCTTGTACATCACTTACTCCAGAGCAGCTGTTCTTCATTGAAGTCCATCTCGAGATAAAGTCGACGTATGGCTCATCTTCAAACTGGGAGCAGCGGTTTAGCTGGTTGGTGCTATTGGGGCGTTTGTAAGTTCCCCAAAAATGCTGAGTAAAAACTCTAGCCTTATCATCCCAGCTATCCACGGTCCTTGACGGAAGCCCGTTAATCCAATCTCTGGCTCCATCTAGTAACATTAGGGGGAGGAACTTTACTGCCTCTAGGTCTGTCCCGTTGTTAATCTGGACGGCTGTATAATAGTCTGAGAGCCAGGTATCCGGGTTTGTACTGCCGGTATATTTTTGATATGTTGGACCAACTTTGGCGAAGCCAGAATGTAGAGTTATTCTTCGGATCCTGTCAGTGAAACACTTAGGTCCAAAGTATAGATCATCTCTTTCCGCTTTATCAGCGTGAACGGAATATCTGCCGGCTGAATGGATAGAAGGGGATCTGCTCCTTTCTTTTCCATTGTTGCGCGAGCGCGCTTTGCCGGGGTTATCCCTGTTTCCTCCGTTATCGTGTCCTTTGGAATAAGGTGGAGTTCTACTCCTGTGCCTTTCCTTATTCCTAGGAGGCGTACGGGACCTCTCACGCGTATGAGGAATGTCGTATCTTCCATCTTTTTCAGCAGGGCATCTCGGAGGCGGCATTGCTTTTCCGTCTTTCGGAGATGGGATCCTGTCCTGGATGCTGCATCCTTGTTATCTGAATTTTTCTTGTCCTTTCTCGGATCTCCTTTCTTCTCTTTTGAATTGCCTGAATCTCTAGGTTCTTCAGGTCCAGGTGCTCCAGCTGCGCATGTGGCTGTTTTGCATAGGGCGGAGTCGTCATGCAAATTCCCTGATCTTGCCTGCCCTCGCTGCTGTTGTTGCAATGCTTTTCCTCAGCAAGCATACACCCCTTGAAGCTTTTCTCCATTGGAGTACAGATCATTGTTGAAGATGGCGAATGCGTCTTCCGCGTTTTCTGCTGCGGTTTTGTATATGGGTTCGCCCTTGGCATCAATGCGATTTACTTGCTTTTGCAAGGAAGGGTTTTGGAACCGTTCCTTTGGCGGCAGTACTTCCGGTGTTGCGATTCCGGGTAACCGTGTAGGTTTTATGCCAGATCTATTCCTTCTCTCGTACTCCTCAATTTCTTCCTGCTGCAAATTAATGTCAGCCTTTGTTTTTAGGAGATTTTCCCGAGTTCTGAATAGATGTTGTTGTTGGAGAGCTTGTCTCCTGGCTTCCAGCACTTCAGGGGGCTCGTGGGGTCCCACTGGTGTTGGAAGTAAATCCCGTTCGTCCTGTTCTGACATTGGCGGAATAGAGATTTTCTTCATTTTCTTCTCCGCAGACTTGACTCTGCTTCCTCCTCCTACTTCTAGGTTTTCGATGGCTGGATCTGCCAGTTTTTTCTTCCGGAGTTTGTACTGGAGTTTCTTGGAAGCCTTGTTTCTTTTCTTGGAAGAGGGAGGTTTTTTAACAGGTTCATCTTCTGTCAATTCCTTGACGTCGGGGTAAGTTGGAGTGGTTTCACCATCCTCTCTTTCCTCATCTGGCGGAGGTGTTTGAGGCTTTCCTGACTTCCGGCATCCGTGTTTTCAGCCGGTTTTTCAATAAGTACTTCATGGAATCCCTCTTGAAAAGATTAAACCTTTCTTTCAAACGCATCTTCATCTCCGTCTTCGGAATCGAGTTCATCCGATCCGGGCTCCGACTCCAATCTCGCCTCAATGGCGGCTAGTACAGAATCGGCTTCCGAGTTCGTCGTCGTAACAACGGTTGTCGGATCTTCCACCTCTACTGTGGGATTGTTTTCTTATGCCTATTCCACGGGATTGCTGTCATCCGTGTTTTCGGTGATCTCGGATTGCACCATACCAATAAAGTGCAATCTCATTGCAGGCATCTCGGAAGAGGCAGCAAATTGAGCAGGATATTGGCGATCTGAGCAAAATCTGGCATCATAGTTTTCTTCAACTGGGTATAGGGCGGGTGGGATAAATCTACTTCCACCACAGAATCCCATTGCCTCTGCAGTTAATCCGATAAAGATGTTTGCAGATCCAATCGGTAAAATGCAGGCACTTACCAGATGATTCCGTGCTGGTATGTACGATCCGTTGTCGAGAAAGCGCGACGTCGTTGTCGAATTCCAAGCTTCTGACTGTTATCGTACTGCCGATTCCGCCGAGTATCCCCGATCGGAACATAACGCCTCACGTCGCTCGCCCCACGGTGGCGCCAACTGTCGAGACATCGTAGTAGAGTTCATGGACGGGGGTGGCAAGAGCCTACTGATAGAGACGTGGGGGGAACGTGATAGTATGACAACCAAGGACACCAAAGTTTACCCAGGTTCGGTAGGTCGCAACTAGGCGGCGTTCCTACTCCTGCGATCTCACTAAATCAGGGATGAATCCTGAAGTATACAAAGTGCAATGTGAGTTGGTTTAGCTACTCGACGAGGATCAACTTCTCGGCGAGTTAGCTTCTAGCTAATTTTCCCTGTCTTTCTTCTCTCCCGTACGGCTTTATATAGATAGTCGGGTTAGGGCTTACAGAAAGGAAACCAAGAAGACTACGGTAAGTTTCTAACTTGGAAGGCAGGAATCCGCCTTCTACTCGAAGCCGTACCACGTGGGCCGTGGTCCGGGTTCTTCTAGAATCTGGCACTAGTAGAAAAAGGCCTTTTTGTGGCGCACCAAAATGGGATTCTGTGGCGCACCTAGGGGCCAGAGGGGTGCGCCACAGAATTCACGCCACAGAATTTTTTTCTGTGGCGCACCTCAGCCGTGCGCCACAGAAATGTCAATTCTGTGGCGCACCAAGGGGGGGTGCGCCACAGAATTTTTTTTTGAATTTCAAAAAAAAAAGGCGGCCAGATCTGGCCGCGGGAAATTTTCGAAATTTCGAAATTTCGCCGGATTTCGTCGGATGCTCGCCGGAGTTGGTCGGTGGAGGATGGGGGTCACCGGAGTTGGTGGGGAGGAGAAGGAGAAGCTCGCCGGAGGTGGTGGTGGTGGTGGTGGTGGTGGAGGAGGAGGAGGAGGAGGAGGAGAGGTGGTGGTGGAGGAGGAGGAGAAAGAGGAGGAGGAGAGGTGGTGGTGGAGGAGGAGGAGGAGGAGCTCGCCGGAGGTGGTGGTGGAGGAGGAGGAGGAGCTCGCCGGAGGTGGTGGTGGTGGTGGTGGTGGTGGAGAAGGAGGGGTGGTGGTGGTGGTGGAGGAGGAGGAGGAGAGGTGGTGGTGGTGGTGGTGGTGGTGATGGAGGAGGAGAGGAGAGGTAGAAGATGAGAAGTGGAGGAGAAGTGGAGGAGAGAAGGGAAGAAGTGGAGGGGAGAGGGAAGAAGAGGAAGAAAAGAAGGCAAATTTCGAATCCTGCCTCAAAATTCTGTGGCGCACCCCCCCTTGGTGCGCCACAGAATTTTTTTTTTTATTATTTTCTAGTCAAAATCTTAAAATGGCCATAACTTTTGTTCCTTTTGGAATTTGGCGATTCTAAAAAAAGCTCACAGGCCGAAGGCCAGTGAGGTTGGATTCCTTTTTCTCTCTAGTTTTTTTTAATATCTTGATCATTTTTTTTCGACATCGTATGCAAAAGTTATGCCCATTTTACTTTTTTTATAAAACTTTTGCTCAGAAAGTCGAAATTCATATTTCAAAATATGATTAAAAAGTAGACATTAAACTCTCCGTGCATCTATAAGGGATTTATTTTTTGATGCTTTTTAGACCTCCAACTCTTCCGTCAAAAACTAGAAAAGGCGTTCCCGGGGGGGGGGGGTGGACTTGGTGCGTGAGGGCAGAATTTTTTCGGATGGGAATTCTGTGGCGCACGTGGCAGTGGTGCGCCACAGAAATGTCATATTTCTGTGGCGCACTGACCACCATGCGCCACAGAATGGGAGTGTAAAGTTATTGGTGTGGGCCCCCAGCTCATTTCTGTGGCGCACCCCCATCCGGTGCGCCACAGAATTCCTGTTTTCTGTGGCGTACCACGGTCCCGTGCGCCACAGAATTCCTGTTTTCTGTGGCGCATGCCCACCCGTGCGCCACAGAATTACATTTCTGTGGCGCACCGAATAGGGGTGCGCCACAGAATCGATTCCATAGAAAGGCACTTCTCTACTAGTGTGGCTTCCGTGCGTCAGCTTACTGGGTGTAACATCCCAAGTATGAAAAATAGCCATTAGAATGTTTGCTCTCTGTTATTTTATGTTTTGCATCATGGCATCATGTTGATTGCATTTGTTTTGCTTGTTTTCCTTTTGTTTTCCTCTGTTTTCATTTGTTTTCCAACTGTTTTCATTTGTTTTCTATTTGAATTTCAAACCAAAATTCAAACCTTTTGTTTCATCCTTGTGATGTTACAATTTCCAAAATGATATTTCAAATCAAAACAACCACTTGTTTCCATTAAAGTTGTGATTCCAAACTGTTGTGTTGTTTCTATCAAAAATTCATTTAATACCAAACCCTTTTAAAATTCAATTAATTTCCAAAACATCAACCCCTTTTGAAAATTATGAAAATGACAAAACACTCCATCAATTGTTTCCATTAAACCTTAAGGTTCAAACTATTAAAATTGGCTTTTAATAACTCATTTAACTCAATTCTCATTCAAAATTCAAATCACATTGTCAAAAACAACCACCATGTTAAACTTATGAAAATTACTCAACAATTATAAGCACATGCTCCCAATTAAAATTATTTGATCACCCTATTTTGAAATCTTGTTTTCAATAATCCATTAGTCACAAAATTCATTCAAATTCACTCCAATGTTCAAACAGCACCATAATTCAATTATTTTTCAAATTCCAAACTTGCATTTGGTTACTTTTCCATTAAGGAGTTGTCACAATTTTTTCTAGAATTTTCACTAACCCAAAACTTACCTTTTCCTTCCTATTTCTAATCAGCAAAAAAAAAAGAGAAGCAAAGAAAAATAAATAAAAAAACTAACCCAGCTAGCAGGGAGAAGGGCATGGCCCAGCCCAACTCCCCCTAGAGGCCCAATACCCCTTCGAGGGTTGTCTTCCTCCTCTGTACGGCGCACCATCCAGGGTGCACACGTAGCAGAGGAGGTGCAACAACGGCTGCGACCAACTCCTCCCCCTCCTTAAGTCCAGGCCGAGCCCTAGGGTTCCCTCTAACCCTAGCTTTCCCTCCTTCTTCCCTCTCCCCGCCTCCAGCCTCTTCTTTCTTCCTCCCTTTCTTCTCTGTAACTCTGAACCTGTACACCACACCTGAACCCAACTCTCCCTTCCCCTCCGGCGTAGAGCCCTCCTCCGGCCAAGGGAAGGCCGGGAATGGAACCTCCCCGGTGCCCTCTTCCTCCTCCACCCCTCGGAGGGCACCGGGAGAGCCCGAGGCACCGACGCCATCCCCTCCATGTCGTCGGTCGCTCCGTGTCTGCCACCGCCTCCTTCCTATCGAGCACTCGAGGTGAGCTCACCTCTCCACCTCGCCTTCCCCTCGGTCCCTCCCCTCTCGCTACCCCTCCTCCTCTCCCTTCCGCACGCCCCCACAGCACAGCGGCCGCGGCGCAGCACAGCGCCAGCGATCCCCGCCGGCGATCCCCTCTGCTCTGTACGTGAGACGAACTGAACAGATGCATGTTCAGTTAAAAATCCCGCGCCAAACCTGAACCATAACCCCACGACCCCCTTTCCTGTCAACACACAGATCACAGCCCAGTTGGTTTGCTCCCTTCCGCGCACCCGCGAGGTGGGGGGATCGAATCCCAGCCCCCCCCCAACCTTTTCTCTCCTTTTTTCCGAATTATGCAGGACAGCTGCTGCACCTTAACCCCCCACAGATCCCTTCCTATCAATAATCCTTCGCACCACCCCAGTGGTCAACACCCCTTGCGCACAGACTCAGGTCTAGGGTTCGATCCCCCTCACCCCCACCTTTTTTTACCTCTGTTTTTCTTTTCTGCCCAAACTTTCAGAAAACCAGATCTGAACCATTAACTTCTAAAATCCATATAAAATTGAATATCACTCCAATTTGAATGATTCAAAATCCTGTGGATTCATAATTTTGTGCTCCTTCTAGTAATGTCAAGTTTGCAACATGTTTCTGTAACAATTTTTGCACTAAATAATTAATTACTGAAAATGCAATAAAATTTGGAAACTTTGGAATTTCATAACTTTAGTTCTACTCATCCAATTTAAGCAAACTTGGGCTCTAAAAATTTGTCTTAACAAACTCTACACATTGGTATTTTATTTGGACACAATTGAATTAATTTTGAGCATGTTTCCCTCTGTTTACTAAAAATGGCAGAATAAGAATGATTATGGAAAATTGCATAATAAATTCAATAATCACCCTAAAATTATGTTTAATAGCTCAAAATGTTCAATGAAACATTTTCTACATGTTTTCACCCTTTTCAATGCAATTTGTTACTGTTTTGAATATTTTAAATTGGTGCAATATTTGAAAACTTGCTTAATTCACCTAATTTTGCAAAATTCATAACTTGGGCATAAAAATTCCAAATCCAACAAACTAAATATGTTTTTCATTCAATTTTTCATGTACTTTCCAAATATCAACTTTGTTTGCTGTTTTGAATAATTTAAATTGCTGAAAACAACTGTTTCTTATTTATTGCATTTAAAATTGCCAAATTAATAACTTGCTCATTTTAAATCCAATTTCAACAAATGAAATATGTTTTCCATGCAAAATTAAACCACCTTTTCAATATAAAATTTGTTTCATGTTTTGTATAATTAAAATTGGTTAAATAATTTAAACCTTGTTTAAATCATTTAAAATTGTTAAATTCATAAATAATTTATTTGAAATCCATTTTCAACAAGTGAAACATGTAATCCACCCAAAATTGTGTGTTCTATTCAAATATGAAATTTGTTATCTGTTTTGAACAATTTAACTTGATGAAAATTGCAAGTGCTTGTGTGACACCTTTAAGAAACCAAAATTCCTTAACTTAATAACTAAAAATTTCAAAATGGGCAAACCTTATTTCCATTTGGTTCTATTGTTGTTTATTTTCTGTTTTCCGCATCCATGCATCATGCTAATCAACTTTCACATGATGGTTAGTTGTAAAACAATTATTTCAACCATAATTCATGGGCTTTCCATATGCAATCCAATTGCATATGGGTCCATTTAAACATGTTATCATGTCAACTAGTTTATTTCTGATGCATCAATTAAATTGACATGCATCATCCCATGTTTGTGCACTATGCCATGTTATTGATTGTTTATCTTTCTGCATTGTTTGTTTGCTTGTTCTCGGATACACGACGACGTTGAGACCGACGATACTTACGACACCCCTTCTAAGGATCTAGCTCAGTACCAGGTTGCTGAGTTTGCAGGCAAGTATTCACTCACATGAACCATCGTGTTCCTTTCAACATTGGATACCGATACTTTCCGTTGTCTATTCTGCTAGCCCTATGAATCGTTGCTTCTGTTCGGTCCTATCACATGATATCATGTAAACCTGATATTGCCTCACCTCCACTCCTATAACCCCGTTGTTTGAGCCCGTGTCTTACTAGCATGCTTAGGGTTGTTTTGCTAGAGTCTGCTGTCAGTTACTTTTTGTTACTTCATTATGTTCTGGGGCTCGATGTTACACAACAACCTGTTAATTTTGAGGTAATAATAATTTGATGATAAGGCACCAGCAGGAGGCCCGGCGTGGTTTTGAAGCCTGCTAGTGTCGACCCTAATAGGAAAAGGGTCTTGTCTACTGATCCATGATGAGCGCACTAACCGCATGTGGGAAGCGAGTATGGGCGCCCCCCTCAATTTGATTCGATTCGCATCTCGTCCAAATCGCCACACTTAGTTCGGGCTTTCCATTTGATGCATGCATGTGCAGGTGCGAACCCTTGGCGCCAGGGTGGAACTTTTGTAGTCGGCATTTAGGGCGGCGTGGTCTTAGAGTGCTATGAGGGTCCCCTTTTCTTCGTGGGGCTCGATTAGCCGCGCACGCACAACATGTGGTTCTTTGGGCTTGATGCGAAGAAGAGTTGAGTTGTGTAGAGTGCCCCGCTTGGTGGGAGGCATCCCATTTGGCGGGTTATTCTTGCGTGTACGGTCAAATTGGTGCAACCCTGCAGGGATAAATCTTCTCGAGAAGCCGTGTTTTCCGCGGTTATGGATTACTTGGTGAAAGTACTGGCTAACAAGTACTCAGAACAACTTACACCTAACTAATGGTAATTTGACTAGTAATAGGCTTATTGACACAACAACTGGAACCATCACTAATCCAACTGTGTGAGTTATCCTCGGATTGCTTCTTTGGATAAGGGGCGAGATCCAGGATGGGTTTGTTTGGTGGTTAGTTATAGTTGGTTACGATACGCTATCTTATCTCCTTTCTGTTAGCCGGAAGTTATATCATGCTTCTGTAGTTGTTAGTGCAGCCAGCTGCCGCATCTTTTGTATCACCCCTTTCCTTCCGTTGAACCCAAAGCATATGTGCTTGGTGTTGACGGGTTACACTTTGGTGAACTGTGAGTCTTGCTTGCCAGTACGTTTATGTACTGACCCCTTTGGGGCTGTGGTTTCCGCAGACGACGTTTCCAAGGATCCCCATGGTGGCTACTACGTGGAGTATGACGAGACTGCTGACGAGTAGATAGCGGACCCGGGCAGGATCCGAGACTTCGTGGATGGGCTCCGTCTTTTCGTTTCCGGCCTCTTAGGCCTATTTGGTCTTTGTCTGTACTCAGACATGTTGAATGCTTCCGCTGTGTTGTAATGATGAATTGTTGGGACATGTGTCCTCTGGATGATTGTATTTGCTATCTCTGCTCTAATGAGAGCTATTTGCAACTTATTTCCCTCTTTTGTGTGGTAGAGATCTGTTGTGATATCACTTGTTCTAATGCCGTTGACGTACCATGTGTGTATGTTTTGAAGTACGTCAACGGAAGTATCTGGATTTCTATTGGATGGTTTGCGCAGACGATGAATAGTAAGAGAATGGTTGTCACACGTTTACGTGTTGGCCTGGTCATATTGAGATGCGGGTGCCGGTATGCCCCGTAAGCCATTTATCTACTGTTTAACGGACTGTGAGTATCCCCTAGAAGTCCGGGTGCGACAAATGGTATCAGAGCCTGTCTGCCTGTAGGATCCCTTTTTACTGGTCGCAGTTGAGTCTAGAAACTATTTTGTAGCTATATAGGAAAAATGAAACGTGAGAGTAGGAATTCTGTTCTTTTATTTCTTTCCCCACCCACCCTCCCTTTTCTGGTAAGGAAGTGCAACGTTGTTTTCTCTTCTCACCTAAACTTTCAAGTTAGGATTTCACGTATTCTGGTTTCTCTAGGATGGTTATATCTACTAGACCATAGGAATGGAGGTGGTTATGACCTGATTTATCATGTTGCCTACTCACGATTGAGAACGGAGGCGTGTAAGCCCCGGAAGCAGATCCTCTATTCCTTAATCAGTAGATATTGATCCTCTAGAAGCCCGGATGGGTTTTCCGTAGTACCTCAGGAGTGTTTTGGTCTCGTTTTTCCCGGTGTTGCTTCGTTATCCTGTTCTTCTCAACATCCTTTTCGTCCGTTGAAATCTTGTTGTTGTTTTCCACTTCAATTCTTCTACCGGCGTCTAATCAAAACTTTCCAAATATCAAGTCTATCTGGCCAGAAAGGTTGTTGTTGTTTCGAAAACTACCAGGCTATGAGAGCTGGCATTCCTATCACCTGGGGTTGTTTCGAGGAAGCATTCCTGAATCACCACATTCCAGATAGTCTATTCGCGAAATGAATCAAGTTCTATCCAGCTATACACCCTACATACAAAAACCTCTCCCTTTACTCAAAAATGTTCCGGTGGTTTGCAAATTCCCTGACGTCTTTCCAGAAGAGTTGCTAGGAATGCCTGTCATCTTGAACTTCCAGAAAAACTATCCAAGGTGCACGATGTGTTTCACGTGTCACAGCTCAAGAGGATCTTCGCAAGAAGTATCCGGACCTTTTCTTTTCTCAGTAGGAATCTCGGGGCGCGATTCCTTCAAGGGGGGCGTTTTGTAACATCCCAAGTATGAAAAATAGCCATTAGAATGTTTGCTCTCTGTTATTTTATGTTTTGCATCATGGCATCATGTTGATTGCATTTGTTTTGCTTGTTTTCCTTTTGTTTTCCTCTGTTTTCATTTGTTTTCCAACT
>JAPCYS010000454.1:0-75986 GCA_028641055.1 Alopecurus myosuroides | reverse complement strand
TTGCTAAATTATTTTGTAGGTTAGATGTTTGATTCTCAACAAGATTTCTGAAAAAACAAAAGGTAGTATGGAACTGACTTGTTTCATTTTATTTTATTACAGGGCGCATTATGACTGTGATGTCTTCTTTTTATGGGGCTGAGGGGTTTTGTGCCATATGAACCCAAGAATATAAAAACCCTGCGAACAAAATTCCGAGCTGAGAATTAGTAGTTTGATATAGATGAAACAGTTTCTTATTTCATGCAACTACAAGAGGATGACTCCGGATTCTTCCACAAAATTAAGAAGGATGAGGAGAACAGAGTTAAGCACATATTTTGGGTGGATAGTCCTGCGAGGAAAGCACACAGAGAAGCGTATCATAACTGCGAGTCTTTTGACGCGACTTCATGACCAACCACTTCAACATGCCGTTTGCTCCCTTTATTGGATTAATAGGCACGTGCAATCATTTATGTTGGATTGCGGGTTCCTACGAGATGAGTCAGTGGATAGTTTCAAATGGCTTTTTGAAGCTTTCCTTGAGGCGATGGATGGCAGCAACCAGACAATATTATAATGAACCGGAACAAGGCTATGGAAAATGCAATTGGAACGGTTTTTCCTGATAGTGTGCACTGGAACAGCCGCTCGCACATAATTAAGAAAGCCAATAAAAACTAGGTTCATACCTAGGACGACATCCAGGCCTGGCCGAGAAATTTAACAAAGTTATTAATAAGAGTATGTCTACTAAGGAGTTTGAAACTAGATTGGCATAAATGGTTCAGAAATAGGACCTCTCGGGACATGAAACATTTTCTTGGTAGAAAAAATATGCAAAAAATGTGTTCCATGCTACTTAAGGAACCGTTTCTTCCCATTTCTTCACTCAACTCAAAGGAGTGAAGATTTTAACCCTGTTCTAAAACTCTACGTCAATCCACATAATTTGATTGTGCATTTTGTGAATCAACATGAGAAAATTTAGCAAAGTATGTTGTGTAAGGAGGGCAAGAATGATTTTTGGGACATATAAGATTGTATTGGAAACTTGGTCCCCATTCCCAATAGGGAAGAATGCATTGGATGTTTATACGAGACCCATTTACCACCGCGGCAAGATGGAGTTTTAACTAATAGGGTGTTACAATGTTCAGTCGTAGTGGCAGAACATTTACCTTGTGGTTCCTAACAACATTAGGTGCTATCCATATGGGGGTAGGAGCTACATGGTTAACGCCGCTTGTGGTAACAACAACTATAGTTGCGAGTGCAACACATTTGAGCAAGATGGTTTACTTTGCTGCCGCGTGTTGACGATCTTCACACGTGTAGGTGTTGATGATATACCAGAGCCCTACATCTTGCGTAGGTGGACGCACAATGCATTGCAGACTATGGTTTTGCCCCATGTGCCCAGAAGAAAAAAAATGTGATGCCAGAAGAGTCACGTGAGCATATTAGGTTCGCAAACTTATCTAGGAATTTTTTGGGCATCGCTAAATTGGCTTGAAAGTCTCACCAAGCTGAGACAATTGATCGAAGGCACATGAAAGGGTTGAATGCTGTATTTTCTCAATTTAACAAAGTAAAAAAAGAGAGAAGAGCACCAACACACACACACACACGAAGTGCTCTGTCAACCTCAACATCAGGCCATATGCTCTCATCGCAACCGATAGGTGCAAGAACTAATAATACATCTACATCAGTTCCTGGTTTGCGGATGGCAGCAACTACAGCCTCATTACAAACTGCAACTCAGCAGACAAGTATTGTACATAAACAGACATCAACATCAGTTCCTAGTATGCGGTGGACAACACCTACAACCGATGTACCAACTGCAACTTAGCCGACGCCCTAAATAAATATCAACATCAGTTCCTAGTATGCGGCAGACAACACCTATGACCATTGTACCAACTACGACTCAACCGACATGTGCTGGCCCTAAATAGACATCAACATCGGTTCCTAGTATGCGTCGGACATACCAACTACGACTCAACCGACATGTGATGGCCCTAAACAGACATCAACATGAGTTCCTAATATGCGTCGGACAACATCTGCAGCACATATGCCTCCTCCACAGAAAAAACCATCACCTTCACACCAATCGCCTGGTTTCATTGGTGTGCAACAGACTTTTTTCGAAATGGGGGATAAGCCCCGACCTCTGCATCGATGATGCACACAACCTTTATTAACTATTAAGTTTCACAGAGCGTTAATCGTTTACAAAACTCGAGAACTCACAAAGAGGCAAGCCTCCCTCGGCACTGAAAGAATAAAAACAAACTACAAAAGCCTATTAATATGCTGCCACGTAGTGTGGGCGAAAAAATCTTGTGCCACCGTAAGAAGCCGTTGGCATCCAACCTCAATAAACTCTCTCTGGTCCGAGGGGAGTAAAAAAAACCATAGCTTGATCCAGTGCACCACCGTACCAATAACCTGTAAGACATGAAAATTTGCCTTTCTGTTAAAAACAAAATTATTCCTACACTTCCAAATAGACCAAAAAATAGCCGAGATGCCTATACGATTTCTATTCTTAGTCTTTTTGTTCATCCCATTCAACCAATTATCAAACATATTTGTAACATTGGAGGGTAGGGATATTGTAGGTACAGAAAACTACATGCCAAACAAGATTAGCAAAGGGGCAAGAAATAAATAAGTGATCAACCGTCTCCTAATTCCCACAAAAGGAAAACAATGAGTATCACCATTCCAATTTTGTTTAGCTAAATTATCTTTAGTAGGCAACACCATTTTGTCTAGGAACCACATAATTTTTTTTTTTATCTTGAGAGGGTTCTTCAACTTCCACAAATAATATTTAAGAAACACAGTATGATCATTCAAAAGATCCTCATACATTTAACAGAGAAAACACCATTTTGAGTCAACTTCGAACGAAAAGAATCAGGAGCATTATTAAGAGAAACATTCATTAAACGAAAACATAGATGAGACCACATCTCCCACTAATTCCCAACAATGTTTCTTCTAAATACTATTTTAAGAGGTGGAGCATTGTGAAACACATCATGCACCGAAACATGTTTATGTTGCACAATATTATAAAGAATGGGATACTACTCTTGAAGTGGGGTAGTACCTAACCAGGTATCCTCCCAAAACCTCGCAGTCTCACCATTACCAACTTTAAAAGAGCCTCCACTAAAGAACTCTTCCTTAACTCTTATTAGGCCCTTCCAAAAGGGAGAATCAGTAGGTTGTGCCTCAACATGAGCTAGAGTTTTACTATGAAGGTATTTATTTTGCAGCAATTCCTGCCAAACCCCTTCCTCGTTTAATAGCTTAAATAGCCATTTGCTTAGTAAACATCTATTTTTAAACTCTAGCACTTCCACACCTAACCCTCCTGATCCTTAGGCCTACAAATGATATTCCATTTAGTCAACCTTCGCAACTAGAGGCAATGAAGATTGTATTCCTATATTTGTGTTTATTCTCATCAATTTGCCAGAAAAAATGAGATCGATAAAAATCTAATCTCTTGCAGACACCCTTTGGAATTTCCATAAAAGAGAGCATAAACATGGGTAAACTTTTTAATACCGAATTAACAAGGACTAACCGATCCCCATAAGATAAAAGCTTCCCTTTCCAACAACCAAGTTTTTCCTCAAAACGACATTCAACTGGATGCCACTTAGAGTTTCTAAGTTTTTGGTGATGGACAGGAATGCCCAAATATTTAAAGGTAGCGAATCAGACTCACAGCCAAAATTTTGTTTATACTAATTATCAACCTCTTTGCCCTTTCCAAAACAGAAAACTTCACTCTTGTGAAAATTTATTTTGAGGCCCGAAAGTTGCTCAAATATGCACAATATGAGCTTTAAATCTATGGCCTTTTCTAAATTATGATCTAGAAATAATATGGTATCATCAGCGTACTGCAGAAGAGACAATCCACCATCAACTAAATCAGGAATGAGACCATCTATCTGTCCATCCTGCTTTGCTCGAGCAATTAGGATGTCTAGCATGTCTGCAACAATATAAAAAAGAATAGGGGACATGGGATCCCCCTGGCGAAGGCCTTTCCTAGTCTCACAATAATGACCAATGTCATCATTAACGCAAATACCTACACTTCCTCCCTGAACAAATTTCACAATTAATTTGCACCATTCCTGTACGAATACCTTCATACGCGAGGCTTGTTGGAGAAAGGGCATTTAACTTTGTCATAAGCCTTTTCAAAATCAATTTCAAAAATAACCTCATCCATTTTCTTCTTTTTAAGTTCATGTATGGTTTGATGGAGTATTACCACCCCTTCCAAGATGTTCCTCCCAGGCATGAAAGCCGACTGAGAAGGTCTAACCACCTTTTGCACAATTTGGGTAATACTATTAGTACCCACCTTTGCGAATATTTTAAAACTGACATTGAGAAGGCAAACGGGTCTATATTGCTGAATTTGCACCGCATTATCTTTTTTAGGAAGCAAGGTAATGACTCCAAAGTTCAGTTTAAACAACTAAAGATTACCTTGCTTCAGCTTCCCAAACATAGCCATCAGGTCATGCTTAATTACTTCCCAAAAAGTTCTATAAAACTCCGCAGGAAACCCATCTGGTCTAGGAGCCTTATTTAATTCCATCTATGAAATGGCTTCAAACACTTCTTTCACTAAGAAATCAAAATTAAGAATATCGTGTTCCTCTTGAGATAATTGCGGTATATCATGAGTAACGGTTTCATCCATAGAGATATTATTGGGCAACGAATCCCCAAAAAGTTTTTTGTAATACTCTGTGATGTAAGTTTTTAGATTTACATCACCTACAATGGTTCCTTCCTCTTGTTCAACCTGAAAGATCATTTTCTTTATGTGTTTCCCATTAGCTATGAGGTGATACTATTTAGTATTCCCGCCACCTTCCTAGATATTATAAAACCTTAGCTCTCTAAGCCCATTTAATTTCTTCTTCCCTTCGAAGGCAACAAATGCGGTCATTTGCGTCCCTCAAAGTTTCATGCTCAGCCACCGAAAATGGAATACTCTCGGCTTTTATATCAAGCTCATCAATGATTTTGAGCAACCTCTCTTTTTCTTGCCTGTATTTCCCACTAATATTCTTAGCCCACCCTCTCAGAAAACGTCTTAAATGTCTAATTTTATTCTGTCATATCTCAATGGACGAATTTCCTTTGACAACAGCAGCCCATTCAGCCGCAACCATCTCATAGAACCATCCATTTAAAGCCATGAAAGTTCAAATGAGAACCTAGCTGTATTACCAACATGAGCTCTAGCCCCAAAATCCACAAAGAGAGGGGTATGGTCAGATCCTGTTCTAGTTAGAGCCTGGACCGTAGCCAAAGAAAATTTATACTCCCACTCTACAGTTGATAAGATTCTATCCGGTTTTTTTAAATTTGGATTATCTCTTCTGCTAGCCCAAGTATACTGCCTACCCGATAGGTCAATCTCCTTCAAATTTAAATTATGAATTATAGCATTAAACATGACATGCCATCTCAGGTTATAATTAGCATTGATATTTTCTTCAGGCTTTCATATAATGTTAAAATCCCCACTCACCATCAACGGTAGTGTTTCATTTTCACAAATACAAACGAGCTCTGATAAGAATTGCGGTTTAAATTCATACTGTGCAGCTCCATAAACAGAAATAAGCACCCATGCGAACCCATCACTCTTAGACCTGACAAACAACTTAACACAAAACTCTCCCACGTCCACATTTTTGACCTGGATAGACGCCGAATTAATTCCAATAAGCATACCCCCTGATCGACCCCGTCGCGGCAAACAAAACCACGAAAATTCTAAGCCCGAAGCTAAATTACTAAGAAAAGGGGTCGCAAAATTCGATCTTCCTGTTTCGGGCAAAGCAAGAAAATCTAAATGTCTACCGCGAATACTTTCTTTAATAAAGAAATATTTTCCAGTGTCACGAAAACCCTCACTGTTCCAAAACATACCACATAAGTTATGCATCTTGGTCTTGTTTTCTACGATTTATGCGCACACTTCTTCTTTTATTAGTCAAAGAATAATCTTTCTTCTTTCTTGCTCGCTTAGTTTTTTCCGTATTGACCACTAAATCAATTCGGGTGCCATTATCATTACTGATCTCCTCTTCAGCTAGGTCCTCAGTTAAACTAGCAGCTTTTTTAAGAATTAAACTATGAGGTTTATCCAAATAACTAGCATCCAAATTATTTTGCAACATAGAAATAGTCCTATTCAAATCAGACTTCTTAATCAACTTAGCTGACTCAATAATCTTAGATTTAGAAGACCCCAAAGAAATCCCCAAACTAGCAGCCCTATCTGCAATATCATTATCGGAAAACGATAGAATAGAAAGAATTTTATATAAATTTGTACCTGAAGCAGTATCCCTCCTGGATGCAATCTTCATAGCCCTCTCCATCTGGGTATCGTATGCATTGTGCTGAGCACGAATACAACAACTCAAACGCACGCCCGAAGTAGTTGCGTCCAAAATGCCCCCGAAGTCCATGATCTGCTTCCTAGTTACCTCCCTCTCCGATCCTCCTCCCGAAAAGATAGGAAAAGATGGCATGGGAGATGAGAAAGCCGAGACCTTGTGCACTCCAACTTCAGTCCGACCCGAAGTAGTAGCTCTTCTCGAGCACAAAGAAGGACCAGGTGCCGATGATGCACCCAAGTCCTCAACCATTGCCTCCGCAAGCAAAAGCGACACCCCATCGTGAACAGAACCCTTAACAACTGACATGACTGCAATGTGTGTTGAATTACATCCTTCGCGGCAGCTAATTCTGCCACTTCCAGTTCCCCGGCAGAAACAGGCGCCAAAACATCATAGCAGACTGCCGCACCGGCAGAGAAAACAACAGCTTTTTCTTGCCCTGGCCAACCCTGCTACCGCGCCCTCCTCCTCTGTTACTATTCGTGCATGCAAACCAATTGTTTCATGCAAGGGTTGGACACTCGAAGGTGAGGTGTGTTCATCAATCTGAGATGAAAACAGCACCGCTATCTTGCTACGGGCAAGATCAAAAGAACGACGGACAAGAGGTGAAAAAATAACTCTACGAGAAACCAAAGCAACATGTGTTTTTCAGACCCATCCCCATTAGGAATGCTAGGACCCGAATCCTTAGAGACCGTAGTGTCTTCTTCTGCAATTTTACCCGTTAGCTTATCCACTGCATTCTTAAAATCGTCACTCGTTTCATCCTCATCATCACTCTCCTCATCACCCCCCTCATTTCCCACCATATCAGTATCCTCGGATGGGGGTTGCTCCAAACATTCCACCTCAAAACAAAGCCTATAGAACCCATCCCTAATATACATCTGAAAACGCCTTGGAATCTTTTGATGATTTAAATACCCAATTCTAATATGAAGAATCCCACGCTTCCGAGTAAACGACATATCAATCTCCAGAGTCATACCAAACATATCGCCCACAGCCCATAGAGCCAAATAATCACCTATGTGAGGGCTTGGGATTCCTTCCACCAACAGCCAAACCTCAGGTAGAGTGTTTGCAGGCTGAGGAGCCTGGGCCCAACTATCAATGGTGATCTTGCAAGTACTATTGGGTACAATACATCTGCCAAAAACCTTGAGTCTCTCCAACTCTGTACTGTTAGGAAACTCCACCTGAAAAATGTTGTGCCCCATCCGAACAACGTTCCAAACAAAGTTTTTCGATGGAACCAGTCTTTGTAACAGTCTAGTGATACCTGGAATGGTCAGCTCTCCCCCAACACGACCAAAGAGGCAAGATGGTGATTCTCCATCTTTGGTTTATACAAGGGAACTTGAAGAAAATTAGCTCCTCGTGACATACCCGTATACCAAAATCTGAGGTTTAGGAGCTGTCAACAAATGACACTTCCTTTCACCATGAGTTGGACCCTCACAAATCTGACAGATATCCACCGTGCACGACTTAGAGCGATGAGCTGCCTGTCCAGAACGGTAACACTTTTTGGCCTTCCTAGGAGCAACATTCGCTATGGCATTTGCAAGATGATCCGCGGTCACCACACCTCTGCCTTGATCTTGCCTCACCGCAGCAACCAAAGGGGGGGGGGGGCACTGTAGATACCGCAGTAACCATAGGAACTGAAACCGGAAGGGTAGACAGAATCGACACCACTAGAGCAGTTCCTTCCGATGCAGTCATGACCTGCTGCATCCTAGACACCTGTTGTTGCGGTTGCTGCTTCCCTTGCGTAGCCACAATAACCTGTTGCACGGGCGGAACCTGCACTGGAACAGACTGCTGCAAGTGATGTGCCACCGGCGGACGAGGCTGAACATCCCTCACCTGGTTCCCCGTATTAGAAACCACCGGTCTACAATTGTTATGCATGTCACTAAATCTCCCTCGAACACCTCTGTGATCATAGTGTCCATACCCCTGCCCATAATTGTAGTTTCCTCCATCCTGGTGATTGTAATCACCCCAGCCACTGCCACCTCGGCCATCAAAACGGCGACCACGGCCACCGCCCGCATGATATCCCCCTCAGCACCCAAGAAAAGTGCCAAATCCCGATCCTGCATGGAAGGGAGCACCTTGCTCGGAGAACTAGTTATCCCCCAAACCTGCAATACCACTCGGTTCCCTTCTTCGAAATTGGAGAAACGAGCGTGGCCTCCTCCACAATCCTGATAGAAACCCTCCCGGTGATCACCGCCACCTCGACTGCCACGGTAAGCCATGGGCGGCGACTGTTTGGTGTTGGACCAGAAGAACCTGAGGAAACTATGAAGACCTAAATCTTCGTTGATAGTTTTAGCGTAATCGCGTGGATTTGCTTCTCCCGAGTTTGGGACCACATGAAACGGATTGACATAATTACCAGGTCTGGCCCGACCAATACCCACCGAGACCCAAAAATTTGAATTTTAGCTACGTGATCCGCAAACGACGGATCGCTGATGAGGCGATTTCACATTGGATCTCGGCCGACGATGGCTAACCTTCGTCCACTCAAGCTCATCGAAACATTCCTCCACGAAGAAGGATGCTGGCATATCAGGGATTTTAGGGACTCGAAACTTTAGTGTAGGTCGAACCTGAGTAACTGACAATTGAAACACCTTCGACGCATCCTACTGTCACTGCCTATTTTGAAGTTTCTTGATCCCTTTCTTCTCGGTCAAACTAAGTGAACAGTTTGGATCCACCAATGAAGTCATGCAAACATCAAACTAGAGAGAGGGATCGACATCTTCCGTACCTTCCTCCCTAAAATTGGTGATCTCTAATTCCAAATCCCCCGCGTCTAGGCATCAGAACAAGCCTCCCATGTATGCCGGCGAGCTGCCCAAAACAGAGACGGGGCTGGAGGCAGCCGGCATGTCTACCAGCAGCGCATCCCACGACGATCGATGTGCCACCCTGATACGTCATCAACGTATCCTTAATTTCGGATGGTCCATGTTGTTTTCATGCCATATGATACATGTTTTCCTTACACTTTATGTCATTTTTATCGATTTCCCGGGACTAAACTATTGACAAGATGCCACACAGCGAGTTCCAGTTTTCTGCTATTTTTAGTTTCAGAAAAGTTGTTCAGGAAATATTATCGGAATTGGAAAATTCGAAGCCTGGAAGTCTTAGAATTCCCGAAGCTTCCATCGAGTTCCGAATAGGCCCGGAGGGGGGCCACACAATAGGGCCTCCCCCCCGGCCACGCCTGGGGGTGGTGTGGGCCCCTCGGGCGCCCACCGCCATCACTGTTTCGCCTATATTACCCCCTCGGATAGTTAACCCTAAAAAGGATACCACTTTTCCACAAAAAACACCCTAGGCCGCCGTCGTCATCAACCCGAGATCGGGAGGGATCTAGAGTTCTCCCCGGCACCCTGCCGGGAGGGAAAATCATCGCCGGAGGGGTCTACACCACCATGTCCGCCTTCGGAGTGATGTGTGAGTAGTTCATCCTTGGACTATGGGTGAGCCTCATGTTTGGATCTCGTGAGCTGCCTCACATGATCGAGATCATCTATTTGCAATGCTACATGTTGTGTTTGCTGGGATCTGATGATTATTGAATGCTATGTCTTTTGATTATCAATCTATCATGTTGTCTTCATGTGTATGTTATTTATGATCTTGCATGCTCTATGTTGTTAGTAGATGTTATGGCCAAGTAGATGCTAGTGACTCCAAGAGGGAGTATTTATGCTCGATAGTGGGTTCATGCCTCCTTTGCATCTGTGCTTGAGTGACAGAAACGTGACAGATGGAGGATATGTTGTTGCCATTAGGGAGAAAAAAACGATGTTTACTTCGTTTACATTTTTTACATTACACACTTTGCTTACTGCGATAATCTGTTGCTTGCAACTTAATACCAATGTTTGTTCGGATGATATTCAGACGGTGGATTATTAGTCATAGATGCAGTTGGATGACGATCTATGTATTTTGTTGTAATTCCCGCACGAATCTCATAGTAATCATTATGTCATGCATGTTTCTTTATCTATCAATTGCCCAGCTGTAATTTGTTCACCACGCATGTTAGAGCATAACTAGTAGTACCCTGAAACCCTCATAAATAACCACTTTTTTACGGGTTGGAACGAAAAACGCAAAGGCTAGAACCCCCAAATCCCTAAACCCCTAAAAAAAATTAAGGGTTGGACCCAGGTCACCCTCCCAACCTCTGAAAGTGAGGGTTGGAGAGGGGAAACAACCCTAACCCCTATTCCTCCACTGTGAACGCGCGGGAGGGAAAAATCAGCCCGTCGCCTTACTCCTGCCGTCTGCTAAGCTCGCAGCCACCGCGCGCCATGGAGCTGCC
Organism: Alopecurus myosuroides; assembly: GCA_028641055.1. Classification (NCBI taxonomy): domain Eukaryota; kingdom Viridiplantae; phylum Streptophyta; class Magnoliopsida; order Poales; family Poaceae; genus Alopecurus; species Alopecurus myosuroides. Next base: position 65,159 of record JAPCYS010000454.1, on the reverse strand, counting down.
GCCACCCCTGTCCTCTTACCCGCCTCCTCCCTCGCCCCGCCTGTTTCCCCCGCCCCCAATCTCCGCCGCGCGACGTCCGGGCCGGCCCAGCAGACGCCCGTCCCGAGCCAGGCGTAGGTGGCATCGGTGGTCACCGCCACCCACATCGGCGCCAAGCGGCGGTGTGCTGGCCAGTATGTCATCTCTCTCCAAGCCACGGTCGCCCTGGCCCCCGCCTCCTCCCTCGCCCCGCCGCAGCCCCCACTACCAAACGCTGTCGAGGGACGTCGTCGCTTGGGCTGAAGGGTGCTGCGGCCGCCAAGTTCACCGCAGGAGGGACCCCGGTCGTCAAGAGGACCATCTCCCGGAAGAAGACCGCGTCCGCACCCCCAATCGCCGACCCTCCGCCTATCGTGCATGACGTTCTTGACGGTATGCCCGCAACGACGACATCGTTCATGGGGCTTCTCCAAGACATGGAGGTGGAATATTCTGTTATAAGGGTTGGGTTTGAGGTTTCAAGTCTTTGCCCCTGTTTTTCAACCCTTAAAAGTACCAAAAAATGTCAATTCTCAACCCTTAAAATGGTTTGAGGGCTTGAGGATTTGACGGTACTACTAGTGATGCTCTTAGCTATATTTTATGGAGAGACGCCACTAGTGAACTATGGACCCCGGTCCATTTTCTCATATTGATAACACACACACTGCTTCCACTGTTTTCACACTGCTACTGTTGTTTTCATATTGTTCTCATACTGTTTACCACACCATACGTTTAACCTCTTTGTGTTCAGCAAAACCAGTGAGATTGACAACCTTACTGCTTCGTTGGGGAAAAGTGACTTGATTGTGTTGTGTAGGTTCCACATTGCTGCTGAACCGGTAGTGCACCCTGCCATATCAGCTGCATCAACCTTCAGAAATTGCTTGTCCTCCTACTGGTCGATTCAACCTTGGTTTCTTTGCTGAGGGAAGACTTGCCGCTGCACTCTTCACACCCTTTCTCTTGGGGTTTACCAACATCAGCCATCAACGAGCCGTTGCTGGGGAGGAAGAGAATTTGTGCAAGGGGAGTCTCTCACTTCCAATCTCTTTACCTTTTTTTTGCTTAGTTTATTTTATTTAATCTTGTTTGTTTCTCTTTATTGAAAACACACAAAAAATTAGTTCTTACTCTAGGTGTTACTTTTGTTACCTCGTTGTTATTATTCATCATGTTTCTACCTAAGTTTACCCTGAAAGATCTGCCAGTAGGTAGTGGTTCTATACTTGGAAAAGATACCATTAAAGAATTCTTTAATCATGTTGGTAAGCATGATAATTCTGAGGAAAAATCCATAGTAGAACTTGCTCCAAATTATGAAACTGCTGCAACTTCTTTAATCCACATGTTAGAAGCTAGGTTTGTTAACCTTCATCCCATACTGCAGCATATGTTCCTCGACTCGAGTAATATTGAAGATATTGAAAAAAAAACTTTATCTTAGAAACAATGCTTAAAGAATTTGGAGATGTTGCTATAGAAGCTAGAAAAGTTTTTTATCGTTTCAATATGCTAGGCTCATGTGTAGATGTTGTTGGTGTTGTTGAAAAAGCTGAACCTAATAATAAAAAGGAGGAGAAAATACCAATCCCCTTAAATTGGTAGGAGTGCATGAAGCCCAAGAAGATAATTTTGATTGGATTGTTCCTGAAAATTTATTTGATGAGAGTAGTAAACCTAAAAGTTCCAAGAGAGGAACATCTAAAACTCATTTAGATAAAATACAATGCATTATTGAGGAATTGCCTTATCTTGACTTGAATTCCTCTCCTCTTCAAAACACTCGATTTCACTTTTCTGGGCCTAGCTAAAAGGCGTTAAAGAAAAGCACTTCTTGGGAGATAACCCATGGTTTTATTTTTTGCTTTGTTTTTCTCTGTTTTCTTTAAGTCAAGGGGTTATATACTTCTGTAGTAACTCCTTTGTATCTTTATTTTCATGTTTTAGTTGTTCCAAGTAAAGTTTGTAGCGAAAGTTGGAGTTGGTTTTGGATTCTGTGCAGGAAACAGATTTCTGTTGTCCACCGTAAAAATCGTAAAAATTACAGAAAGATCAAAATGACCTAAAACTGTTTTTGCTTATTCGTCATCTAATTCCGAAACTTTTTTGTTCTTTATTGTCGGGGGGTTACCCCCGAGTAGGGTAAAGGCAAGTGGAAAAGGCGGCTTACAGAAGAGAGGTTTGGTCGAGTAGCCGACTACCTGGTACTCGCTACCCGGTCGACTGCTACTCGGTCTCACCTCAAGATGACCAGAAGGAGATATCAATCAAGTTCTATCCTTTCGAGTAGAAGGGTTGGCCCGAGTACAATTGGCGGGAACAATTGGCGGGAACCTACTCGGGCCAGAAAGTCAAAGGAGCCGTTCTGACACAGGATCCCGCGTATCCTGGGTCCGTACTTGGCAGCATTCGAACTACTGTTCATATGGGACCGGTCTCCCTGATAGTGACAGCATGGAAGCAGGCGGTGGCAGGATAAGGGGGCCCTACTCTGTGCCTAGGTACAGTGATACCAGTCTGTCCCCTAGTTTTGCCCAACGACTTTACAGAAGCAGCCAAGATTAGGAACCAAAGCTGTCAACGGGTACTCGGAGAAAGGACGGTGTGCACACTATGTCGACACTTGTCTAGATTTGGACGTATCCGGCTGGGCACCGTGTATATAAGGTGCCCCGCCGCCTCCTGCGCGAGGCACGCTCTCATAGACTGATAGACGCTCATTCTGGAGCCCTAGAAACCCTAAGTTCTTGACCTAGCTCTACTCGGAGAGGAGAGAGAGGCTACTCGGTAGAGATACCATTTGTACTGTGGCTACTCGGAGAGACATCGTAATACATAGAGAAAGGCAGGAGTAGGGGTTTTACCTCCTCACGAGGGCCCTGAACCTGGGTACATCGTGTTGTTTGTGTTGTGTGGATCTTACCTCACGCGGCTACTCGTCGCGTGATCCCTCCCCGGACACCTCCAGCGTCCATCGTCCCCACATCTTTAGCCATCCCATGGCATCTGCCGTGACACCACCACGATAGTTGGCGCCCACCGTGGGGCAACCAGCGGCGCTGGCTGGAGTTTCTGTTCGGACGGGATCTTCTTCGGCGGAGCGCGTAGTTTGTGGCCTTGTCCACAGATTCGGCTCCTTCGACTTCGTCACCGACAACGCCGGCTGTTTCGGCGGCATGGCCATGCCCGAGGGCGGCTCGGTGATCTCCTTCGGTTCTCACCTCGTCTACGTCGCCACCTTCGCCAACAGCACCTACCCCGAGCTGGTGCATGACGCGGAGGATCCTCCCGCGGTGGTTGCTGCTCGCGGAAGGCCTGCATGCAGCTCAGCATGCTGCGCTGAGGTGATGGTGACGGGTTTGGCGGCAAACACTGGCGCAGCTGCTACTGGCGCAGCTGCTACTGGCGCTGCGGCCGTCGTCGAGGAGGTTGATGACCCGCCTGCTGGTGGCAGGAATCACCGGCCCTACGAAAAGGAGAGCAACCTGCCGCCTTCCACGTCAACGGTCATCCCCGCGTCTGCTGCGCGAACCGGCATGCCCACTCCCACCGACATCGAGCTCCTAGCCGCGAGGGAGCAGCTCGAGCGGCAACGCCAGGAGCTGCTTGCCGAGCAGGCGGAGTTGGAGAAGATCAGGCTTGAGCTGAGTCTAGACCAGCTCGAGTACAACAAGGCTCACGGCTTCACGCCAGTCGCCAGGAGGCCTAGCAGAGTAGGCGCTACGCGGCGTAACCTGGGTGCCGAGATGGCGACAGTTGCGGAGGTGCCCGCGCAGTCCGCCACCGCGAACACCTTCACAAGGCCAAGGTACAGCACACCCGCCAAGACGCTCAGAGCTGCACAGGCCGTGGCTGCCGAGTTGCCGCGCCTAGATGGAGAGGCGCGTCTCAGGCAGCAGGAGAGGCTCAACGAGTTGGTGTTGGAGGCCGCTAGGCAGAACGAGGAGTTCCGGAAGGCCAACCCGGGAGCTGGAGCTTCGCAGGTGGTTCACTGGCACGCGGCTAGATCTAACGATCAGGCCTCGTCTCCGCATCCCAGCCGCGAGAAGAGCCGCAGCGGGCGCTCGGGTAGAGACAGGCAAATGCAGGTGTATGACCCGGCTGCTGCCGCGAAACAGGTTGCTGTGCCGCAGCAGCCCGGGCAGGAACACAACGCTGCAAGAGCAGGCTCTCAAGCCCATCAAGCTCAAAGCCGTGCCCGAGAAGCCGCGCGTCCGGGTACTTCTCGGCAACCCGCAGCTCAGCCTACTCGGCAGAGGCAGCAGCCACGCCCAGTGGCACCAGTCGCCAACCTGGTGGAGCAGCCCGCAGCTATGCAGGTGGATAGGTATGATGATGGCTACTCGGCTATGGAGATGGCTGGTTATGACATCCATGACCGTGTTGGTGAGCGTGTGTTGGCGCCTGGAGATGCAAGGCATCAGTTGGACCGTATCAGCTTGTCGGCGCGGCTTGAGAGCACGGGTCCTCCTGGCCCCGAGTGCTTTGGCCCGCGCATCATGAACGAGCCTTCCGTGAAGGGTTTCCAGCTCGCGAGAGGCACCAAGAGCTACAATGGTAGCACCAAGCCTGAAGATTGGCTCAATGACTACGTCACCGCGGTCCATATCGCGAATGGCAACAGGAGATGGGCGGTGCGCTATGTGCCGCAGATGCTAGAGGGTCCATCTCGCACTTGGCTCAACAACTTGCCCAAGAACAGCATTAACTGCTGGCTGGACTTCTCGGATGCCTTCATCAGCAACTTCACGAGTACGTACAAGAGGCCGAATAGGCCACAACAGCTCTCGGCTTGCAGGCAGCGAGAAGACGAGACGGACCGCGAGTACCTTACTCGGTGGAGCACCTTGAGGAACACTTGTGAGGGTGTGAATGAAGCACAGGCCATCACTTGGTTTGCGCAGGGTTGCCGACACGGCAGCATGCTTTGGCAGAGATTGCAGAGGGAGATGCCGAACACCCTGGCCGAGACCATCAAGATTGCGGATCAGTACGCACTCGGTGATCCTACTCAGCCACTGATGGACTCCTCTGAGCCGAGAAGAAACTTCAACAGCAGCAAGCGCAACGAGTTCCGCAACAAGCGCCGAGTAGATACTCGGTATGATCCCGAAGAGGTGAATGCAGTGAATGTTGGAGGTGGTGGTGGCCAAAGGCAGAAACCTGCTGGAGCCTACGGGCAGAACCAGAATCAGGGCCAAGGCAACAAGAAGCCATTTCGCGCCTCTCAGTCGGGTAGCGGGAACTCCGAGCAGCCGAAGAAGTTTGTCTTTGACGACATGAAGGATGGCCCATGCAGCTTTCACACTCATCATCCCTCGAGGCCTGCTAACCACACTACTAGGCAGTGCGAGTGGTGGGATGTGATCAAGAGTGATGGCTTGCCTCCTCCTCCTCCTCTGCCAGCCGCCAATGCTACTGTTCAGCCTACTCGCGCACCCGCAACTCGGCCGCCAGTCTACCCGAGAAGAGAGAATGTAAACCAGGTGGCTTTAGGAGCCAACAGGAACTTCAACAATGAGAGATACCGCAACAACAACAACAACTACAACCGCAACAACAACAACAGAGGCAACAACAACTATCAGGGCAACAACAATGGCAACGATGGCAACAATGGGGGCAATGGCTCCAACCAGTACCAAGAGCACCATGAGAGCTATATGATCTTCACTTCTGAGGCAGTCGACAAGCAGTCACAGCACAGGCGGGCCATGGAGGTCAACGCAGTGATTCCTGCTGTCCCTCACTACATGTACTGGTGCGACCAGGAGATCAGGTGGACTCGAGCGGATCATCCCAAGGTGATGCCCAATCCGGGTACCTATGCCTTGGTGTTGGATCCTACCTTCCTGGGCCCCGAGAAGAATGTGAGGTTCAGCAAGGTGCTAATCGACAACGGCAGCAGCATCAACATTGTGTACAAGGACACACTCGAGAAGCTTGGCCTGGCCGAGAACATGATGCTGCCCAGCAAGACCACTTTCCATGGCATTGTGCCCGGGATCTCATGCAACCCGATTGGCCGAGTGTAGATTGATGTGCTATTCGGTACCCGGGAGAACTGCCGCACAGAGCGCCTGCAGTTTGAAGTGGTGGATCATCAGAGCCCCTATCATGCTCTACTCGGCAGGCCTGCTCTGAGCAAGTTCATGGCCTCTACACATGTGGCTTATCTGAAGATGAAGATCCCTGGTCCCAATGGCATCATCACCATCTCGGGAGATTACAAGAAGTCCATGGAGTGTGCTTCTGCTAGCTCCCAGCTGGCGGAATCGATGGTGATCGCTGCCGAGAAGAAGAAGATGTACGAGGTGGTGGCCATGGCTCAGTCCGCACAAGCTGGCGCACAAGGTGTGCCGAGTACCCAGCATGGTACAGCTTTCCAAGCTGCCAAGGAGACCAAGACAGTCCAGGTTGACCCCGAGTTCCCGGAGCGCGTGGCCATCATTGGTTCCGGGTTGGCGGAGAAATAGGAAAGCGCGCTCATCCACTTCCTCCGTGAGAATCGGGATGTGTTCGCCTGGACCAATGAAGATCTACCAGGAGTCCCGAGGGAGTTGGTTGAGCACTCTTTGCATGTGCGTCCTGACGCCAAGCCCGTGAAGCAGGCTTTGCGGCGTTTCGGAGATGAGAGAAGGAAGGCCATCGGTGATCAGATCACCAAGCTGCTGATAATAACTTCATCATGGAAGTGCTGCATCCGGATTGGTTAGCCAACCCGGTCATGGTCGAGAAGAAAAAGGAAGATCCCAAGGCTGCCACTGCATGGCGCATGTGTGTCGACTACACCGACTTGAACAAGGCATGCCCCAAGGATCCTTTCCCGCTACCTCGCATCGATCAGGTGATCGATTCCACTGCTGGTTGTGAACTGTTGTCTTTCATAGATGCCTACTCTGGTTTCCACCAGATTGCACTCAACCCTGCTGATCAAATAAAGACTGCTTTCATTACCCCGTACGGGGCTTATTGCTATCGTGTCATGTGTTTTGGCTTGAGGAATGCGGGTGCAACCTATCAGAGATGCATGCAGAAATGCTTGCACGACCAGCTCGGCAAGAATGTGCAGGTGTACGTAGATGACATTGTCATCAAAACGAATAAAACACATACTCTGCTTGCCGACCTGGAGGAAACCTTTGCTAACCTACGCAAGTACAAAATGAAACTGAATCCGAGTAAGTGCACCTTTGGTGTACCGGCTGGAAAGCTACTCGGCTTTCTGGTTTCTAGTCGGGGCATTGAAGCCAATCCTTCTAAGATAAAAGCTATCGAGAGCATGTCTTTGCCGAGATCATTGAAGGATGTGCAGAAGTTCACGGGTTGTCTGGCATCTCTGAGCCGTTTTCTGGGCCGAATGGGCGAGAAGGCTCTGCCTCTGTACCAGCTGATGAAGAAAAGCGACAAGTTTGTCTGGACTCCGCAAGCGGACGTGGCATTCAATAAGCTGAAAGCAATGCTGGCTAGCGCTCCCGTCTTGGCTAGTCCGCTACCCAAGGAGCCTATGCTGCTGTACATTGCTGCGACTAACCGAGTAGTCAGCGCGGTGATAGTGGTGGAGCGAGAAGAAGAAGGCAAGAGTGTGCAGCGCCCAGTATTATCTCAGTGAAGTGCTGTCCAGTTCCAAGCAAAACTATCCGCACTACCAGAAGATGACATATGGTGTGTACCTGGGCGCCAGGAAGCTGAAACATTACTTCCAGGAGCACCCCATCACGGTTGTAAGCTCTGCTCCCATCTCGGACATCATGGGAAACAAGGAGGCGAGTGGCAGAGTAGCCAAGTGGCCAATCGAGCTAGCCGCGTACGCTCCCGCGTATGCGAGAAGAGAAGCAATCAAGTCTCAGGTCCTGGCGGAATTTCTTGTGGACTGGGCCGAGATGCAGTATGAACCTCCTGCTCCAGTTTCCAACTATTGGAAAATGCACTTTGATGGCTCAAAGGTGAAAGAAGGCCTTGGTGCTGGCGTTGTGCTTACATCACCCAAGCGGGATCAACTCAAGTACGTGCTGCAGATTCATTTCAAGGCATCCAACAATGTAGCCGAGTACGAGGCAGTGGTGCATGGTTTGCGAGTAGCAAAGGAGGTTGGTGTGCAGCGCATTATATGCTATGGCAATTCAGATCTGGTGGTGCAGCAAGTCTCGGGTACCTGGGATGCGTTGGATGCCAACATGGCATCGTATCGTTTCTTGGTGCAGTCAATGACTGGGTTTTTCGAAGGCTGTGAGTTCCAGCACATTCACCGAGCAGAGAACGAAGCGGCAGACGAGCTGTCCAAGTTGGGATCTTCTCGGCAGTCCATCCCGGCATGGATTGCCTTGGAGCATTTGAGGAAGCCATCCATCAAGCCTTCCCCCAACTCGGAATCCATCTTTGTTCCTTCTCTGCCAAGTGAAGAATCTGACCCAATGGAGATTGACTGGGAGAGTGCTGCAGGGAACCCGGGGACTGCCGTCCTCTACTCGGGGACTGCCACTCCTTACTCGGGGACTGCCATTCCCTACTCAGGGACTGCCATTCCCTACTCGGGGACTGTCATTCCCTACTCGGGGACTGCCACTCCTTACTCGGGGACTGCCACTCCTTACTCGGGGACTGCCACTCCTTACTCGGGGACTGCCACTCCGTACTCGGGGACTGCCGCCCTCAACCCAGAAGCTGTTGCATTCATTGAAGAAGTTCTTGCCAATCGGTCTGGGCTGCAAAGAAGCGCTCCTACTCCTCCTGTGCAACCGCCAGAGCCTGTCCCAATGGAACTGGACGAACCAGTGTTTCCCACACGGGAGACACCGAGTTGGGCTATGCCCATATTATCATTTCTAAGGGACGGCACTTTACCTGAAGATGAGGTGACTGCGAGGCAGATTCAGAGAAGGTCCAAGGGCTACACCATAGTCCGAGATGTGCTGCACAAGAGAAGTGCCACTGGTGTGCTGCAACGCTGTGTGAGCCCGGAAGAGGGAGAAGAAATCCTGGTGGAGATAAATCAAGGGGAATGTGGGCATCACGCCTCATCTCGGGCTTTGGTCAAGAAAGCTTTTCGGCATGGCTTCTACTGGCTCACTGCACTGCAGCAAGCTGAAGATATTGTGAGGAAGTGCACCGGCTGCCAGATGTTCGCAAGTAAGATTCACATGCCTGCTTCCGAGTTGAAAACAATTCCTATCACATGGCCATTTGCTGTTTGGTGTTTGGATATGGTTGGTCCTTTCAAGCCGGTTAAAGGCAATATGACACATATCTTGGTCATGGTGGACAAGTTCACCAAGTGGATCGAGGTGAAACCTATTCGGAAGTGCGATGGGGTCACAGCTGTGAAGTTCGTGAAGGATGTGATCATGAGATATGGCTACCGCACAGTATCATCACCGACAACGGCACCAACTTTGCAGAGGGGGCAATGGTGCGATTCTGCAGAGATAAGCATCCGACTAGACGTTGCGTCAGTCGCGCACCCTGCCTCCAATGGGCAAGTTGAGAGAGCAAATGGGATGGTACTGGCAGGCATAAAGCCAAGGCTGATTGAGCCATTGCTGAAAAACACCTGGGTGTTGGCTAGAAGAGTTGCCAGCGGTGTTGTGGAGTCTAAGGACTACTCCTAACCGTCAAACCGGCTACACGCCATTCTCTTGGTATACGGGGCTGAGGCCGTTGCCAATAGACTTAGAGCATGACTCCCCCCGAGTAGCCCTCTACACTGAGGTGGAGGCGAGAGAAGCTCGAGAAGACGACGTTGACCTGCTTGAAGAAGCAAGAGAGCTGACTCTGTCACGTTCGGCTATCTACCAGCAAAACCTGCGGCGTTATCATAGCCGAAAGGTGAACCCAAGGGTTTTCCGAGAAGGAGACATGGTCCTTAGGCTGGTGCACAGCCGGGATGCACAAGTTGTCTCCTCCTTGGGAAGGGCCTTTCATTGTGAGCAAAGCGCTGCACAATGATGCGTACTACCTTGTAGATGTGCGCCGTCGCAGGCGAACAGGGCAGACAAAGCTGGAGAGGAAACCAAGCGCCCTTGGAATGTAGCTCTACTTCGTCGTTTTCATTCGTAAGCAAAGATGTGTATGTACCCTATCCGAGTTGAAATTCTACCCTGCAATCTGAAATTGTTCTCGGGGACTGCCCTCGTCCAAATTTGCTCTAAGTGTTTTTACTCGGCGTGACCTTTTGTCTATTCGGTTGCTCCACTTCAGAACTCATAAGTGCATTGAGTACTGTGTTTAAACCTATATGCCAACTCTTCGACTCTGCTGCTGTCCGAAACCCGGCTTCATGGCAAGCAAGAGAACAAGCAAAAGGTCAATGAGCACACGAAAATTGCTAAGGAAGAAAGAGTGCAGGAACCGAGTAGATTGTTTGTTACTTTTGTTCCCTGTTTTCGTCTTCTCGGCTAAGTGGGCTGCGTTACCATGATTGTTTCTAGCGGCTAAGTATTTGCAGCCCTACTACTTGAATCTTGTGACTCGAATACCAAAAAAGCGACAAGTCGCGGGTAGAGCGAGATGAAAAGATAGGGTGAATAAGAAATGCAACTCGGGGACTCGCATGGAAACGCAACTCGGCATTAAGCCAGCGTTGTTCAATTTGATTAATGTCGAAATAAACAGAGTGGGCATAAAAACTGAGTAGCAAGCAAAACAAAGATAGTCTATTACATCTGCTCCCGGCATCCCGGGGATCTGATAAGTGTTCGAGTTGAAAGAGATTGCAGGTTGCTTCAAGATGAGGAGGCAGTGTTCTCGGCGCTGGCCTTGGCTGCTGTTTCTTCGGCGGCGGTCTTGGCAGCAGTTTCTTCGGTGGCGGCCGTGGCAGCTGTTTCTTCGGTGCTGGCATGGGTGGCATCCGTTTCCGTCTGGACGGTGGCGGATTCCTTCATCTCGGCATCATGCTGGGTGGCCGTCTGCTCAGAAGTGGCCGTGGCCACCGAGACGAGTCCTGGAGCCGAAGAGGAGCCTGAAGCCTGGCCAGGAGGGGGCACCGTGTCGTCGAGGCAGCACCCGAGGGGTGCCAAAGTCGAGTGCGGCGGTGTCGATGTGGGCGTACTCGTCCTCATCGCTACTCGCGACGGCGACGTTCTTCCCCTTCCCGGCCTTGCCCTCAGGAGATTCGAAGAGGCCTTCCAAGTCGGATTCTACTTCGTCCTCTTCCTCTTCCTCCTCGTACTCGGTGTCGGGCTCGGGGAGGCCTCGATGAAGGTCTCCGTCTCAGCGCACTCCGCGACCTCGTAGGCGATCTGCTTGCGTGTGGCCACGCAGTCGGGATCTACCTCCCACTTGGAATTATTGCGCTTCCCGCGGATGAGCTGCATGTTGAGGTTTTCATACCAGGATGCTATGCAGAGAAGCATCACGTCCGCACCGGCCCGGGCTCCTGAAGCACGCCACTTCTTCAATTCTTTCTTCACATTCTTCAGCTTGAAGGCTAGGCCCTTCATGGTGGTGGGCTGAAGATCATGAGGCCAAAACAGCCTGTGGAGCTCAAAGCCCTCGTGCACCAAGTCAGTTCCGACGCCAGCCATTTGTTCGAAATAGCCTTTGAGCACCAGCAGGCTGTCCTCAATCTCGGCTCTGGTATCTGCTGCCTCACCTTTTGCAAGGCGAGCTGCTTGGGCCTTGGCCACCGTAGGCGCAGAAGGGGAGTCAAGATGAGGCCAGATCTCTGAATAGCATGTGGTAACTTCAGAACCGAGAAGAGAAGAACCGAGTAGAGGAAAACCGAGAAGAAATACGACCGAGAAGAAGAGAAGCAGCGAAGAAAAGACTTACCGGGCAGTTCGTTGCGCAGCCGCTGCAACTGGGTCTTCCAGGACTCTTCGTTGGATATGTGCTTTTCTTGGATCAGGCGCAAGGAATCCATCTGAGCGAAGAGATCAGCGTTGGTCTTCTTTAGAGTTTCGCATTCCTGCTCAAGGGCCCTCTCCTTGGCTCTGAAAGTGGTCTCGGCCTTGGCCTTCTCGGCGATTGCTCTGTCCCTCTCGGCGCCAATCTTGACGGCATCCTGGAGTGCCTTTTGCAACTGGAGTTGCAGCTTCTCGGTCTCCGTGGTGTGGTCCTTCAACAGCTCAACGGCCTGGTCGGACAGCTGCTTCTGCACCTCTGCGGGCTTGACACAATCTTGGTGTGCCTCAGCAAACAACTTGTGATCTTCTGCGAAGAGATAGATGAGGTTAGCAGAGCAGCAGAGAAGAAACAAATTCAAAGTCAAACCGAGTAAACAACAAACTCACCTTCTAGCCTTTTGATGGTGGCCTCGGAGTTCTCCACGAAGCTGCGGCACTTCTCATGTTCGTCTGCTAAGGCCTTCAGTTTTTCTGCAGAGAAGGAAAGGTTAGCGCATAAGAAAGCAGAAGCGGGCGTAAACATAAAACGCAGAAACCGCGTAGCTAAAAGCGTACCTTGTACTTCAGCCAGCTGCTGGGTGCTGTCGTTGGCGTTCTTGCTGGCTGCCTCAGCAACTGCCTTTTCCTTCTCTAATGCAGCAATTCGCCTCCTGGCGATGGAATGGTTCCAGAGAAGAATGCGGTATAAGTGGTCCGCTTAAGAACGCTATCCTGAGAAACGAGAAGAAAATGAGTTAGGCAAAGCAGAGAAGATTCAGCCCGAGTAGGAGGCTACTCGGAGAGTATCCGTCTACTCGACCCGAATCTCGGGGACTGGGGGTGATGGTAAGGAAGAAGGAAGGCGAATAGAAGGGAAGAAATTTCAACTCGGAAAAAGCAAGAAGGACTTACTGCATAGGACTGCTCGATGTCTTCGGCGTTCTTGCGGTGCAGGAACATCTTGGCTGCGAGGGTTGCGGTCTCGGTGGAGACGGACATGGGCTTGTGTCCCAGATCGACCTTGTTCCAATCCACGCGCATGTGGTCGATGCCAAGGGTCAAGCCGTGCCATTTCTCCTCCCCGAGAACCCTGCTGTCCCACCTGGCGTTGATGTGGCCAACGGTGTCCAACACCTGTTCAAGACCCTTGGAAGTTATTGGTTTGTCTTGGACTCCACGAGAAGCAATGTTGACAGACTGGTGTTGGCTTGGATCTGGAGGAGGGGAGTTCATGGCTACAACTTTCCTTCCCCTCTGGATAGCTAAAGCTTTGTCCTTGGGAGGGAAGCCGATGGAGTGCTGATGGCTAACCTCAATCATGTACTCCGGGTAGCAAGGGGCCAGCAGCGCGAGCGTCTGCAGAGAGCGCAGCAGGAATCGGGCCGGACTCGTGGATCACGAGCGCTCCGCCTGAGGATGTACTCTGGTCTCTGGCCCGCTTCTTCGTTTGCTCCTTCTCAACCCTCTGCTTCTCGAGATCCTCAGTCGTCTTCCCGTCAGTCTTGGCCTTCGCCTTCTCGGCGACTGCCTTCTCGGCAGCTTGCTTCTCGGACTTCTTCTGCTCAGCCCTGGCTTTCTTCTGCTCAGCCTTGGCCTTCTCAGCAGCTTCCTTATCAGCAGTTTCCTTCTCGGCCTTGGCCTTCTCAGCAGCTTCCTTCTCGGCTGCCCTTCTGACAACCTCATCCTTCAGAGCATCCAAGGCTCGCTGCCTGGTTACTCGCCCGGCAGGAGGGCTGGATGCGTCCTTACTCTGCGGCGACGAGGAGGAAGTTGGCGGTGTAGGGCCTTGCGCAGTTGGTGGTGTAGGGCCTTGCGCAGTTGGTGGTGCCGCAGATCCGTCGCCTTGTGCAGCTCCTGGCTGGGCGCTACTCGGTGTCACGCCCGGTTGCACGCTGCTCAATGGGTAAGCGTCAGTTATGGTGGCATCCGCGGCGGTGGTGTCTTCTACTCGCTGCGCGGCAGCGAGGCTCTCTTGTGCAGCAGCCCCTGTGGCAGTCTGCTCTTGCTCTGCTTCAGGCCGCTCGGCGGCGGTGTTGTCTTGCATCTCTTGATCTTGGTTCTCCTCGGCATTGCTAGCCGGAGGAGAAGGGGGTCTCTCATGGTGGACGGTAGTGTCCTGCGCCGCTGGCTCTGACGCTGCTCCTTGTGAACCGGCGGTCTGTGGATTGGCAGCAGCAGCGTTGGCGGTGTCGTCCTCATCATCATCCAGATTGACCAGAGGTACTGATTTTTCCTTAGTGTGGTCAGACGCGAGAGCTGCGTTCGCGTCCATAGGAGGTCTGCAGAGAAAGGGAAATCACAAATTAGAAGAAGATTGGGGAAAATAGCACAGCGCGAGAAGGGAGGCGACCGAGAAGAGGGCTTACACGGTGGTGCACTTGAGCTCTCGTCTGGACCTCTTCACGACCACCTTCTTCTCGGCGGGCTTCTTCTTCTTGGCAGGAGGCGCTGGTGCTCCGCTACCAGCCCGTTTGCGGGTCTCAGGAGCGGCGACGGACAGAGGCTTGACGACTAGGGGCGCATCGCCCTCGTTCTCGTCTTCGTCCTCGTCGTCCTTTTCCGCGGCAACTTCATCTGGGAATCAAAGAGAAAAGAGGAAAGAATCAGAAACAGCAAACGAGGGATTGATGCTTCTCGGAAACAAACAGAATGAAAGGGTAGTTACCGTCAAAGTCTTCATCAGACCAAGTGCGGAGAGCGTCGCGCTTGTCAGTAATGGGGAACGAGAGAGGTTGGTCTGCTCCGCGCATCGAAAGAGGGCACATCGTCCTCCTCGCGATCAGGAGACCAGTTGCCCTCAAAAACCTCGCAGCTCTCGATTATCTGGCGAGTGAGGACCTGAAAAGCAGAGAAGGATCACAGAGAGAACCAGGAAGGAATTCTACTCGGATAGGCGTGCAGGTACAAAGCACACAAAGCCTAGGCAGTTTACTAAGCATTCTACCCGGATAGGCGTGCAAACACAAAGCATACTAAGCCTAAGCATGTTTGCCGAAAGGTATTACTCGGAAGGGCGTGCAGGTATAAAGCACATCAAGCCTAAGAATCGTTCTCGAGTAGGCTATCCGGCAAGGCGTGCAAACACAAAGCATACTAAGCCTAAGGCGATTCGGCTAGATGTCCTACTCGGAATGCAAGGCAATTGCTAGTTGATGCAAGAAGGAGAAGTTATCTACTCGGAAAGTGTATGCAGAGAGCAAAGTAAGAAAGGCGTACCCGCTCAATTGGCTTTGTACGGCTGTACGGGACGAACCCGTATTGCCAGTGGTCGCCAAGATTTGTCGTCAAGATGTTCCTTGCGTGCCAGGGAACGTCGATGTTGTCGATCTCGATGGTGGTGGTCCTGGTGCAGTCGCGGGGGCCTCCCATGTAACACATGAGATGGCAGCGCTCCTGCAAGGGCAGTACTCGGCGCTGGATCCAGCAGGCCACCGGGTCGTCGTTCTTGAGGCCCTGCGCCTTCAGCCAGCCGAGTCTATTCTCCATCTCGATGGCGTCCTCGTCATTGACGGGCTTGTCCTTCCAGTACATCCCGATTGGAGCACGATTGCTCCAAACGGGCAAATTGATTCGATCGTCCACGATGGCTCCTTCTGCGGCGGCAACGTTCTTGACGTAGAGGAACGTCTTCTGCCACAGCTTGACGGAGTCCAGCCCCTTGATGCGGGGGTGGTTCGTCCCGGACCGCTGCACCATCATGGCGCAGCCGGTGTCGGTGGCGCGGGCGACGCCCGCGGAATCCTTCTTCCCGGTGGATTGCTGGCGCAAGTGGAAGTACCTGAGCCACGTCTCCCACGTGGGCCGGATGCCGAGGAAGGCCTCGCAGACCACGGCGTGGTAGGCGAGGAAGACGACGGCATTGGGGGGCAGATGATGCATCTGGATGCCGAAGTGGTTGAGGAACTTCCGCAGGAAATCGGAGGCGGGCAATCCGAACCCGCGCTCAAAATGCGCCAGGAAGACGACGCTCTCCCTCCCGCGGGGACGGCACGATTTCACCGTCCGGCGCCCGGCACTCCACGCCGGGAGGGACTCGCCTGGTATTGACGAGCCAGGCGCAATCTTCCGCGGTGACGGAGGAGCCGGCCCAGCCAGATTTGGCCATTGTTGCGAGTAGGGAAGGTGGAAGAAATCGAAGGAGTTGGTTGGGGGATTGAGTCCGCGGCGGCGCGAAAGCTTGCGTGGCGGCGGAGAGCTCGGTGGCGGAGAAGAGCAGGAGACGAAGAAGGAATAGTGCAAGGGAAGGGGAAAAGGAAGTTACCGGCGGGGGTATTTATCTCCTCCGCGAGTTTACCGTTACCGTCGTGGAAGTGGGATCGATTGTGGCGTGTGGCGGATCCTGTGGCCGGCTAGAAACGCACACAAGCGCCGGTTGCGCGCGTAATGGCCACAGTTGATCCCACCACCGAATCGTGACCTATAACTACACTTGATGGGACATGACGGCCGGTGGGCCCACTGCGTGAAAACTGGACGCGTGGCAGGTCGTGTCCTGGGCAACGAAACGACAAGGTCGTGGATGCTTGACACGTGTGCAGTTGCTGCGCGAAGGGCTGGATTGTGCTCTGTGCTGCAGAGGCTCAATCTGAGAAATTTCTCTAAGTCTTTTTACTCGGTTTACAGAGTAGAAAGCAAGTGCTACTCGGGAAAGAGGAAACTCAAGGTACTTTCCAGATAGCTACTCGAGGTTCTACTCGGCATCTTGAGGTTTAAGGGCTGAGATGCAAAGGCTGGTTTTAAGCTGGCAGAGCCTAGTGAACAAGTTCACAAGACTCAACCGCTTCGGGGACTGCTGTCGGGGTTACCCCCGAGTAGGGTAAAGGCAAGTGGAAAAGGCGGCTTACAGAAGAGAGGTTTGGTCGAGTAGCCGACTACCTGGTACTCGCTACCCGGTCGACTGCTACTCGGTCTCACCTCAAGATGACCAGAAGGAGATATCAATCAAGTTCTATCCTTTCGAGTAGAAGGGTTGGCCCGAGTACAATTGGCGGGAACAATTGGCGGGAACCTACTCGGGCCAGAAAGTCAAAGGAGCCGTTCTGACACAGGATCCGCGTATCCTGGGTCCGTACTTGGCAGCATTCGAACTACTGTTTCATATGGGACCGGTCTCCCTGACAGTGACAGCATGGAAGCAGGCGGTGGCAGATAAGGGGGCCCTACTCTATGCCTAGGTACAGTGATACCAGTCTGTCCCCTAGTTTTGCCCAACGACTTTACAGAAGCAGCCAAGGAACCAAAGCTGTCAGCGGGTACTCGGAGAAAGGACGGTGTGCACTATGTCGACACTTGTCTAGATTTGGACGTATCCGGCTGGGCACCGTGTATATAAGGTGCCCCGCCGCCTCCTGCGCGAGGCACGCTCTCATAGACTGATAGACGCTCATTCTGGAGCCCTAGAACCCTAAGTTCTTGACCTAGCTCTACTCGGAGGGAGAGAGAGGCTACTCGGTAGAGATACCATTTGTACTGTGGCTACTCGGAGAGACATCGTAATACATAGAGAAAGGCAGGAGTAGGGGTTTACCTCCTCACGAGGGCCCTGAACCTGGGTACATCGTGTTGTTTGTGTGTGGATCTTACCTCACGCGGCTACTCGTCGCGTGATCCCTCCCCGGACACCTCCAGCGTCCATCGTCCCCACATCTTTAGCCATCCCATGGCATCTGCCGTGACACCACCACGACATTTATGTTTTTTTATCTGAGCAACATAAGTGCCCCAAAAAAATTCTTCTTTACAAACTGTTCTGGTTTTGGCAGATTCTGCCATTTTTCTTGCATTTTCTCTTTTACGATGTCAAGTGGATTTCTTTGCTTCACGAAACATCAGTGGTTTTATCTAATGTTTAAAAGTATAAATAACACTTGTGACTATTTAGAACCCATGTATTTTTTTATTGTTTCACTAACCCTATAATGTGAATTACTTTTTAAGTGTGGTGTGAAGGAAGTTTTCAAGGGTTAGGAGAAGAGGGTGATATAATGTGATCAAGAAGAGTGCAAGGTCAAAGCTTGGGGATGCCCCCGTGGTTCATCCCAGAAAATTCTAAGAAGACTCAAGCATCTAAGCTTGGGGATGCCCAAGGCATCCCCTTCTTCATCAACAATTTATCAGGTCACTTCTAGTGAAACAATATTTTTATTCGGTCACATCATATGAAGTTTACTTGGAGCTTCTGTTTGTTTTTCTTTTGTTTTCCTTTGTTTTATTTTGTTTTTCTTGCTGAAATAATATAGTTGGAACATAGCATTATTTGTGTGGGAGAGAGACACGCTCCTCTTTTTCGTCTGAATACTCGCTATGCTCGTATTCTTAGTTTTTCTTCTAGTTGTTGCAAAATTCCTGTTTAGCTCCTTATTGCATCTCATATTCAGAGTTGTTAGTTTTAATAGAGTTGTGTTAGCAATCTCTTGTTTCTTTGCTGCATCTCTTGGAGAGTTTTTGTTTTGTATGAAATTCTTGGTGTTGGAAAGCAGTAGTACAGTTTTCGTGCTTATAACGGTGCAATTAGAAGCATGTACAGATTGTGGCTAGAATTTTTCATGTCATGCTAGATGTTATTTTAATTCTAAAGCCTAGTAGTTATTTTTGTAGCATGGTTTGTCTCAAATAGATGAGAGTGTTTAATGTGCCCTTGAAAGAATCATGCGTTGTTCTTGTCATATTGAAGCATAAATTTGTGGTGTTCTCCTTTGAATGTTTTATTTGGTTGACTTGGTGCAGGCTCACACCATGTTCATGACTACAAACTAGTCACGTATAGCCTCTATGATCATTTAGTTTTTGAACTTTTAGTACCACTTATGCTTTGATTAATGATGTTTTTGTCGCTATGCATGATTATAGCCATTATTGCTCTCTTGATTTGTCGCTCCCAGTCTTTTGCTAGCCTCCACCTGTACTGAGTATGAGCTCTACTCGTGCATCCAACTCGCAAAAACCAAATGTTTCCAAATGTTTACACTATACCTACCTACATGTGGTATTTAACTGCCACTCCAAAGTAAATTGCTCATGTGTTACCTTTAAAACCTTCAAAATTACTCCTGTTTTGTGCTCCTGTTTTAGCTCGTGAGGACGTAAATAGAGAATCTTTATCTCACTTGTTGATTGGACTTTCACACCCTGGACTAGTGGCTTCATCCGCTTATCCAATTGATAGAAGAGCTGGCAGCGGGGTGCCTAGCCCCAAATTAATACAACAAATTCTCTTCACTATTTTGGCCCCATGATTTATGAGTCAAAGCATAATTGTGTAAAAAAAAAAGAAAGAGGGATGAACTTCTACCCAGATGCATCCTTCTATGGGATCTGCTCTTGTGAAGTCTAGTTGGCTTGTGACGTACTGTATTTTCTGTTTACCATTCGTTGACGTAAGCATACACACCTCTCTAAAAAATGTTTTCAATACCTCTGTTTAACAAAATAAAAGCTCTAGCACATGAGTGATCCATGCTTCCCTCTGCAAAGGGCTTTCTTTTTCTTTTATGATGAGTCTCCATTTTCTAACTTTATGCACAGTTGAGAGAGCATGGTTGCCATTCTGAGTTTAATGTGCATTTGTCCTAGAAACATTATTAATTGATCCATGATGTGTTATTGTTTGTTCTCAAATTATTTGTTCTAGTCTTCCTCTTAAACTTTGAAGGTGTCTTGGCATTTATGTTTTGTCCCACTCTTAAGTACAAGTGAAATATCACTTTGCTATGTTATCTCTATGCTTGAAACATACGTATAGCTTTCGAGTGAATTATTATTCATGATCTTTTGTTTGTGTTACTTCTCATGATGCAAGGTGATTACTATGTTTTATTGTTAGAATTATATTTATCATGCTTGTGTTAAGGTTTTATGATCTCACCTATGCTTATGCTTTTACAATTTAGATGATCAAGTTTATGTTGGTAGCATGTCACCTCTGAAATTATGTGTTTTTTATCGTTTACCTACTCGAGGACGAGTAGGAACTAAGCTTGGGGATGTTGACACGTCATAAACGTATCCTTAATTTCTGATGTTCCATGTTTTTTCATGTTATTTCCTACATGTTTGCTATACACTTTATGTCATTTTTATCAATTTCCTGGGACTAACCTATTGACAAGATGCCACAAAGATAGTTCCTGTTTTTTGCTGTTTTTAGTTTCAGAAAAGTTGTTCTGGAAATATTCTCGGAATTGGAAAATTCAAAGCCCGGAAGTCTTATAATTCCCTAAGGTTCCACGGAGTCCCGAAGAGGCCCGGAGGGGGCCACACCTTAGGGCGGCGCTCCCCCCGGCCGCGCCTGGGGGTGGTGTGGGCCCCTCGGGCGCCCACCGCCATCGCCATTTTTCCTATATTACCCCCTCAGATAGTTAACCCTAAAAAGGATACCACTTTTCCACGAAAAACATCTGAGGCCGCCGTCATCGTCAACCCGATATCGGGAGGGTTCTGGAGTTCTCCCCAGCACCCTGCCGGGAGGGAAAATTATCACCGGAAGGGTCTACACCACCATGTTTGCCTCCGGAATAATGTCTGAATAGTTCATCCTTGGACTACGGGTCCATAGTAGTAGCTAGATGGTTGTCCTTTCCTCTTTATGCCTCGTGTTTGGATCTCGTGAGCTTCCTCACATGATCGAGATCATCTATTTGTAATGCTACATGTTTTATTTGCTGGGATCCAATTATTATTTAATGTTATGTATTTTGATTATGAATCTATCATGTTGTCTTCATGTGTATGTTATTTATGATCTTGCATGATCTTCGTTGTTAGTAGATTCTCTGGCCAAGTAGATGCTAGTGACTCCAAGAGAAAGTATTTATGCTAGATAGTGGATTCATGCCTCCTTTGCATCTGTGCTCGAGTGACAGAAACGTGACGAATGGAGGATGTATTGTTGCCATTAGGGAGAAAAACAATGATGTTTATTTCTTTTACATTGTTTACATTACAAACTTTGCTTACTGCGATAATCTGTTGTTTGCACCTTAATACCCAACGTTTGTTCGGATGATATTCGGAGGGTGGACTATTAGTCATAGATGCAGTTGGATTACAATCTATGCATTTTGCTGTAATGCTCGCATGAAGCTCATAGTAATCTTTATGTCATGCATGTTTCTTTATCTATCAATTGCCCAGCTGTAATTTGTTCACCACGCATGTTAGCTATCTTTTATGGAGAGACACCACTAGTGAACTATGGACCCCGGTCCATTTTCTCATACTCATAATACACACACTGCTTCCACTGTTTCCATACTACTATTATTGTTTTCATATTGTTCTCAAACTGTTTACCACACCATACGTTTAACCTCTTTGTGTTCAATAAAACGGTGATATTGACAATCTCACTGCTTTGTTGGGGAAAAGTGAATTGATTGTGTTGTGTAGGTTCCACGTTGCTGCTGAACCGGTAGTGCGCCCTGCTGATACGTTGAAAACGTATCTCCTTTTCCGAACACTTTTCTTATTTTTTTCCTATAAACTTGTGAGTTTTGGATACCACTAACACGGACTAACGTTGTTTTCAGTAGATTAACCTTGGTGTCTCGTTTTTGTGTAGAAAAATCAACTTTCGGGAAATTGCCTAGAAAAGACCCCATTGGCCCTAAAACACCAGAACACCCCCGGGAGCCAGAAGGAGACCCGGAGAGGGGCCAGGAGGTGGCCAAACCACCCCCCGGCGCCCCCCTTGGTTGCGCAGCCTCGTGGTGTGGGCCACTCCCACACCCCCTCGGACTCCCCTTTCGACTACATATTGCCTTCAACCCTAAAACGCGAGTGGGTTCGTAATATTCCACAGAAACACAACACAGCGCCGCCGCCACCCCGAAACTCAATTCGGGGATCAGAAGTTCTTGTTCTGGCACCTTGCCGGGACAGGGATTCAAAGGAGATCATCGTCATCGACACCACCACTCCTTCTCCATCAACCATCCATGTTTCCCCCGTCCATGAGTGAGTAAACCCCGATGTAGGCTGAGAGGGATGGAAGGGATTGGATGATATTGATCATGTAATAATGTCAGATTGTTAGGGCATAGTTCCTAGTATCCGTTGTTAGTGTTTTCTACCGTTGTTGCAACTTGCTATGCTTAATGCTTGTCACTAGGGCCCGAGTGCCATGGTTTCAGATCTGAACATGTTATTGTTTCATGAGTATAATTATGTTTCTTGATCATACGTGCAAGTTGTTTACACACATTGTTGTCCGAAACCCGAGGCCCCAAAGTGACAGCAATTGGGACAACCGGAGGGAATGGTTGTGATGTGAGGATCACATGTGTTCACGGAGTGTTAATGCTTTGCTTCGGTGCTTTATTAAAAGGAGCACCTTAATTACCAGTAGTTTCCCTAAAGGCCCCGCTGCCATGGGCTGGTAGGACAAAAGATGTTGTGCAAGTTTCTCATTGCGAGCACGTACGACTATATTGGAACACATGCCTATGGTTTGCCTACATGTTTGATGTTTTATTATTATTATCTGCAATGCCCACGTTATTATTATTACATGACCCTTGTTATCCATGCAACGCCCGTCCATCCATTCCCTCTATGCCTACGGTACTCCCATCCTGCTATTTTCCGCGATTGCTACTGCTGTTACTATTTACTACTGATGTTATTTTATTTCTAGTGCTGCTATAAAAATGTTACCACTGATAAATTGTTGCGAGCAAGTCTACTTTCAAGTGCATATGAATTGACAACTCATTTGTTAAGGCATATAAATATTCTTTGGCTCCCCTTGTGCCAAATCAATAAATTTGGGTTTTACTTCCCTCGAAGAATATTGCGATCCCCTATACTTGTGGGTCATCACCTGCCATCTCAGCTTCATCAACCTTCAGAAATTGCTTGTCCTCCTACTGGTCGATTCAACCTTGGTTTCTTTTCTGAGGGAAAATTTTTCGCTGCACTCTTCACAACCTTTCTCTTGGGGTTTACCAACGTCAGCCATCACACCCCGAGAGGTGACCCAGTCGCCCCAGTCGCCCTTAGACTGAAACTAATTTTCATAGAGAGGCTGACCCTAGTGTGGTCATTCAGAGCCAGCGACAACTCCATCTGCACCAACAGTTCCTAGCTCTAGTTGTTAAATGAATTCACCACCTGCAAGGACATAATCGTCGGGCCGTGGCGTATCCACTATTCATCACGTTGAACCATGGGTAGTATTGAAATCACCGATGTCTAATACAAACGGTCGGAAGGAAGGGTGATATCTAGCGGGGATTGAGTTCCAGGTAAAGAGAACAAACTTTAATGGTACTTGTGGACAACCTTGTCACAATTCAACGACTTGTACCATTGGGTTAAATAATGATACAAGATGATGGAATCTTATATTTGCGTTACTTTTGTTTTCTGGTGTATAAAGTAGCATGTTAAATTATTGTTTTGAGCATCAGATTTGTCAGTTTGTTTTGTATCCTATTCGAAGTAGATTTTTTGTAAGCATATCCCAAAAAAATCACATTGCCTTTGAGTACTGGTTTTTCTTAGGTAGTAGGCAATTTGTAGGCTTCAAGTAAAGCACATAGTTTCGTATTATATGAACTGAGTTGATTATGGGTGTGAATTAAGTTGCATGCTATGTATATTGAGTTACAAACCCTTTATGCACTTTACAGGCCGTGTGAACTGTAGACAAATAAAAAGGGTAGAAAGCAAGAAGTTAAATCTACAAAAAACACCCATGGTGCAGTTGTTTTTATTTATGTTGCTTCTGCTTATTTGGTTGATAGAAATTCCAAATAAAAAGAACAAGTTGTGATAATTTTTGCTCCATGTGCAAAGTAAAAAAATGATGTTAAAAGGAACGGTGTTGCACTAGATAGAAATGTACACATGTGCTCGTAGTTTTATAGAATTGTTCTGCAAAAATAATTGCACTTTATTTTAGCTTTAACACAACTTTCTAATTGATATCTTTGAATTGCAATGAAACCTAGGTAGGTGTAATCATTTTCCTGATGCTCTGGACATTTGCGCCTTCATATGTTGGGAGACTTCTCCCATATCAGAACTCTACATTATGGAGCACACATTCAACACAATCATGCATGCATTTTTTTGAGTAAAAAGGATCTTTATTAGCGAGCATAGCTAAATTAACTTCTGCTTTTAGAAAAAAAAGAGTTCATCGCCAGCAAATTGTTCATATGAACCTCTAAGTATAAAGTAAAAATAACTTTCTTGTATGTTCCTGCTACTTGGTGTGATACAGGTACTAACACAACCATAAAATCTCATACAGCTAAACTTACTACCCATACTATCAGTCTAGGAATTACCAAAAATACATATAGGTTTTCCACACACTACTGCAAAAAAAGGGGAAAAAGAACGATTATCTTACGGGTTGATTGGCTTTGGTGGTAAAATATCTTCATATCCATATTTGTCCAACTTGACATTAGAATCTTTGTAGTCGTCTTCCCACAACAGCGTGATGATTGCAAGTATCTTCTCGGTGCAAGCATCTAGTTTATTGTCTGCCTTTGACCTCATGGAGTCGATCACCTCGAATCGCTTGTCCCTTATGCTGATGACGAGACCGGCATTGTTTCTTTTGGAAGTAAATTCTTCATGACAGGACTGACTATCTATATTTGGAAAATGCAAGAAGTATCAGACAAAAAATAAAAATAAAAGAAAATCTGAATATTCCACCTTTGATATGTATGAGGGAGAACGAAAAAATCAACCAAAAAATATCAATTAAAAACTTTCCTCACCGACTCCTTCTTATAAAGGTGCCCTTCTTCTTTTGAGAAATACTTGATGAGTTCCTTGCTTTTCCAATCCATACTCTCAAGTATTATTGTCTGGTTCAGAAAAAACATGAGCATACTAGGTGGCGTGAAAAAAAGGAAAAAAGAAAAAGAAAAAGGACATAGAGAAGCAACACAAAAATGTGCTTAGCGCAACTCTCAAAGGTATATCAACCTTCATCATCTTCTTATCCATCCTTAACATAATGGATTCAATCCCAAACTCAGTTACTATGTTTTTGAAGCATGCGCCTGGAATCTTTGAGTCTGCAAGCTCTTGTAGTGTTACAAAGAATTTTTGTAGTTGACAATGACAGGGCTTTTGTCGATAGTTTTCCCTCTCCCAGATCAACGACCATGTGCAACAACTGTGTCGTACAACGGTTTCACTTCTGCTGAGAAAAAATAATCTTATGTTGCTATAATCAACATAAGGTGACCGCCTGCAAGGAGTGTGCCGTACAGTCCTCCGTTCTAGTTTATCGTTGATGGGTGTGAAAGTGTATTTCGTTTTCCCTAAGGTTTTGTGTGTAAGTTAAAAATACTAAGTACATTACTTATCAAGGTGCTGAGTGTGCAGGTGTTTAGTCGATCGTCCGCATCGAACACCGAAAAGTGGTGGAGGTAGATCAGCCATTTTTGGGACAGAGATCAACCGTATTTTTCCATGCCAATCGGAAATTCCGGTTGAGGAATTTTCCTTCGATTTTCAACACTGGAGTCAACCGGATTATTCAACCGGAAATTTCAAGGGCAACCATAAATTCCGGTTGGTAAAAACCCAGCCCAGTTTTGGCACAGAAATCAGACAGATTATTCAACCGGAAATTTCCAGGGCAACCGGAAATTCCGGTTGGGAGAATTCCAGCCCAGTTTTGGGACAAAAATCAGCCGAAAATTTCCAGGGCAACCGGAAATTCCGGTTGGTCACACTGGAGTCGACCAGAAGTTTCAACCGGATTATTTGAAGGAAACCGGATATTCCGGTTAGTTCAATGCTGCCCCATTTTCAGATCTGAAGAAGAAGGAAACCGGAATATCCGGTTCAATGTTGAACCCGAAATTCGGTCATCGATTTCCACACAAACGGCTACATTTTGGGAGGGGTATAAATACCCCTTCTTCTTCTCTAAGTTGACTACTTTGTCCAAGTCATTAATGTGCATTTATTGAGCTCACCAAATCCTAGATCTCTCTCAATCCCTCCTCCCAAACTTGTTGATATTTGGAGGATTGAAGGAGAAGGCCCCGTTTTACGTCTTCACCAACCGGATTTCATTTTCCCTCTCATTTTCTTGAGGGATTCGTTCCTAGGGGTTCCTTGTGGAAAACCTAGGCCTCATTGCTACTCTCTTGGTTATTTATGGTGTTTCTTGAGAGCCCCAAATTTGGTTGTGGGTGTGTGCCTCAAGCTTGTTGTAAAGGACTCAATTCCCGCCTAAAAGGGGGTCAATAGTGGAAGGTGAACTAGGCCTTTGTGGTGTTGTTCATTGAAGAATAGGGTGAGGCCTTTGTGAAGCTGAGTAGGCCTTTGTGGATAGCTCACACCCCTCCATCGAGACGTACTCCCCTAAAAGAGGGGAACTCGGGATTACATCCTTGTCTCCGCGTGCTTCCTCTATCGGTTATCTCGTTCCCTCTCCTTTACTACTTGTCTGTATCTTGTATCTTGTTGTTGTTGTTGTTGTTGTATATGTAAATTTACCATAGTTGCGTATCTAGAGAATTTACCTTTGTGTCAATCCTTAATTTGAAGAAAAATTAAAATTGGTCATAGCACCTGTTCACCCCCCCTCTAGGTGCCCATACTTGACGTTCAATTGGTATCAAAGCCTCGACTCTTCTATTGGGCTTAACCTCCTAGGAGTTTTAGTATGGCCACCGAAGGGGAAGCCGCCGCGTCCGCGGCTAGTGTCACTATGTATGATCTCAAGGAGTTGAAAGATTCCCTGACCTCATCCATGGATGTCAAAATGAATGAGTTGCGAGAAATGTTATTGCAACTCATTAAAGCCAAGGGCCCGGACTCCTCATCGTCGATCCCTCTGGAAGAAATTCTGAAGAACAAGGAAGATGAGGAGGAGGATGGTGGACAATCTAAAAGTGAATCCCACTCTAGGAACAAAACTTTTAAGGGGTTGGATGAGAAAGGAGATTACCACAATGTCCAAGGACGGTACTCCCCCGATCCTCCCGTCGCACATCCTCATATTAACCCGAGAGGAAAACCTCCTAAAATTGATGCACGTCCTTTTGATCATTGGCAATATCTTATTAAGAATCACTTGAACTATTCTTGTATTGAGATTTGGAAGGTCACTCAAGATGTATACAATCCTCATGCCCCCAAGAACTTGAAAAGAAGAGAAGTGGTAGATTGACAACTCAACTACACCGCATTGTCGATCATTCAATAAGCCATGGGCCCAATCCACATGCCTCATCTTCAACAATATTCCACCGCCAAGGAAACTTGGGATGCTCTTGTCACCATGTTTGTGGGCAATGAGATCATGCAAAGGAATAGGTATGATACCTTGTGCAATGAGGTAGAGGGATTCTATAAGCTCGATGGTGAGAGCCATGAGGATATGTACCAAGGACCCAAGACCCTAGCTACTTCCTTTAGTGCTCTTGGCGGTAAATATGTTGATGATGCTTGGATCAAGAGGAACTACATCAATGCCCTCTTGCAATTTGAGCCCATGGATGTGAAGAGCCTTCAAGGAAAGCACGACTTTTCTACAATGACCTCAACGGAGGTGATGCAAGAGATGGCCTCCTTCAAGGTGCTATCAAAGATAGCCCATGACACACGTGCTCGTGCTATTGGGATGCACAAGGAGTCTCCGTTGCTTTGAAGGCCAAGGTGGTGAGCAACACGATGGGTCAACATGAAGAGGTTGACTTGGACGAACATTTTTCTCCGCTCAAAGATCAAGAATATGACCCCGTGCTCAAGGATTGGATTGCTCTTGCAGTGCAAAAGTTTTGGAAGAATCCTCCCAAGGCCAAGGCATATGTTTAGGAGAATACCAAGTCTAGCTATGGAAACGAAGGGACTCAAAAAGTGAGAGCTTGTTTCAATTGTCAAGACAAGTATCACTTTGTTCCCAAATGCCCCTTCGAGAATAGGGAACACCATGGAGGAAAGATAGTCCTCAAGGATAAGTCAAAGGCTCCCAACAAGAAACCTCAATTCAAGAACAAGCCTTTCAACAAGAAGCCATCGTCTAGATATGTGCTTGTGACTCAAGAAGAATATGACACGGGTGATGAAGAGGAAGAAGAAACCAAAAGTGAAGTGTACGCTATTTGTCGGATATATGCCGATTAGGGGTATGTCCCGCATTGGCCTAGAAAGCCGGATTACCCGGGTGGCCTGTTGGTAATAGACCACAGTTCATTGGGCGGTCCAGTAAGTTGATGCGCAGGAAGCCGGATTCTAGAAGAACCAGGACCACGGCCCAAGGTGGTGTGGCTTGGAGGAGAAGAGGGATTCCTTACTTTCCAAGTTAGATACTTTCCGTAGTCTTCTAGGTTTCCTTTCTGTAAGCCCTAACCCGACTATCTATATAAAGTCGTACGGAGAGGTGAAAGACACAGACAATTAGCTAGAAGCTAACTCGCCGAGAAGTTGATCCTCGCCGAGTTAGGGAAACCCTACTCACATTGTACTTTGTATACTTTAGGCTTCAGCCCTGATTTAGTTAGATTGCAGGAGTAGGAACGCCGCCTAGTTGCGACGTACCGAAGCTGGGTAAACCTTGGTGTTCTCGATTGTTGTACTACCACGTCCCCCACGTCTCTATCCGTAGGCTCATGGCACCTCCGTCTACGATCCTTACTACGATGTCTCGACATTTGGCGCCCACCATGGGGCCAGTGATGTCAGGCGTTACGTTTTGATCGGGGATACTCGGCGGAATCGGCAGCACAATAACTATTGGAAGCTTGGAATTAGACGACAACGTCAGGCGCTTCCTCGATAACGGATCATAAATGCCAGCACGGAGTCACCTGGTAAGTGCCTGCGTTTTACCGATTGGATCTGCAAACATCTTTATTGGATTAACTGCAGAAGTAATGGGATTCTGTGGTGGAACTAAATTTATCCCACCCGCCCTATACCCAATTGAGGAAAACTATGATACCATATTTTTCTCAAATCGCCAAAACCCTGAATTTGCCGCCTCTTCGGGGATGCCTGCAATCAGATCTGACTTCGTTGGCATGGTGCAGTCTGAGGTCGCTGAAAACACGGAAGTAAGCAATCCCGTGGAAGAAGCAGAAAAACAAAAACCCACAGAACAAGCGGAAGATCCGACAACCGCCAGCGAAACGACGAACTCGGAAGCCGACTCTGTGTTAGCCGCTATAGAAGCAAGATTGGAGTCGGAACCGGATCTGAAGACATAGATTCCGAAGAAGAAGATGAAGACGCTTTCGAGAGAAAGGTCAAATCTATGCAGGGGAGCTTCCATGAAGTACTTATGGAAAAACCGGCTGAAAACACGGATGTCGAAGACGATGAAGACCCCAAAACACCTCCGCCAGATGAGGAAAGAGAGGATGGCAAAACTAGTCCAATCTATCTTGATGTCAAAGAATTGACAGAGGACGAGCCTGGCAAAAAACCTCCCTCTTCCAAGAAGAAAAATAAGACTGCCAAGAAACTCCAGTACAAACTCCAGAAGAAAAAGTTGGCAGATATTGCTAACCAAAACCTAGAAGTAGGAGGAGGAATCGGAGTCACACCCGCGGAGACGAAAAAGAAAGAAATCCCTGTCCCACAAATGTTGGAACATGACGAAATCGATCTAATCCAAACCCCAGTGGGATGAGACGAATCCCCTGGAGTGCTAGAAGCGACGAGACAAGCTCTACAATGGCAGCTACAACATCTATTCCGTACTTGGGAAGACCTCTTAAAAACCCAGGCTGACATTAAGTTGCAGCAGGAAGAAATAGAGGAATACAAAAGAAGGGATAGATCTGGCATAAAACCTACACGGTTACCCGGAATTGCAAAACCGGATGTACTGCCACCAAAAGAAAGGTTCCAAAACCCTTCTTGGCAAAGGCAGGTAAACGGAACCAATGCCAAGGGCGAGCACATATACAAAACCGCACCCAAAAACGCGGAGGCCACGTTCTCCATCCTTAATGATGATCTGTAATCCAATGATGAAAAGCTTCAGGGAGTGTATGCTTTCCTCGGAAAAGCATTACAACAGCAACATCGAGGATATGCAAGATCAGGGAAGTTTCACGATGACTCGGCCCTATGCAAAACTGCCACCTGCGCCGCGGGAGCACCTGGACCTGCCGAACCTGGAGATTCAGACGATTCGAAAGAAAAGAAGGGAGATCCCAAAAAGCACAAGAAAATCCCGGATAATAAGGATGCAGCATCCAAGACAGGATCCCATCCGCCAAAAGGTGGAAATAATCCCCGTGATTACAAGGAACGAGAGGAACAAAACCGAAAAGACGGAAAAATGATGCCGCCTCTGAGACGCCCAACTGACAAAACCGGAAGATATGACAATCCTCACAGGCGTGAGAGATCCCGTACTCCTCCTAGGAACAAAGAAAGTCCAAGGAGTATAATTCCACCTTATTCCAAAGGACATGACAACAGACAAAATAGGGATAATCCCGGAAAAGCGCACTCGCACAACAATGGGCCAGAAAGGAGCAGACCCCCTTCCGTCCATTAAGCCGATAGATATTCCGCTCACGTCGATAAGGCGGAAAGAGATGATCTATACTTTGGACCTAAGTGCTTCACTGACAGGATCCAAAGAATAACCCTACATTCTGGCTTTGCCAAAGTTGGTCCAACTTATCAAAAGTATACCGGAAGTACAAACCCGGATATGGCTCTCAAACTACTATACTGCCGTTCATATCAACACAGGGACAGATCTGGAGGCGGTCAAATTCCTCCCCCTAATGTTACTGGATGGAGCCAGAGATTGGATCAACGGGCTTCCGTCAAGAATCGTGGATAGCTGGGATGATATGGCTAGAGTAACGTCTGTCGTGAATATCCCACGACAGTTGACGCCCACCGTGGGGCTTACGTCCAAAGGTGTTTACGTCATGGGAGAAGCTCGGGAAAGCATGAAGAACCTCGTCATCGGCGAGATCATCACCAACCCCGAAGGAGAGAAGATTGTAGACGACTTTGGTTGGGGACCAGCGTCGGATGAGCTGGAAACCGGATGTGTTATCACGATCGGCCGGGTCAACGTCTTCGTCGGCACGGTACGTTCGTCTGGTTTTGTTTCTGACCATAATGAGTATGATTCCGTGTCAGGGGACGATACCTGTGTTCAATCGGATGGGGAAGAATCGGTCGGGACAGCAGAGCCGGAGAAGGAACCCACCACGAAGAGGGAACAGACGGAGGAGCCGGTATGGACCCCGCGTGGCCAGGGTATTGGAGAAGATGATACCGAATCTATCTTGCATCTGCTCGAAGATCGGTATGAAGAAGATATCGACGAAGAGGAAGAATGCAAGTCTTCACCAGGCATTGCGCGTCGAGTCGCGGTCTATACAGCCCCTGCAATAAATCTTATTCAGGGTGATGTGTCGGCTGCCACGACTGGTGCGACGCAAGCGCTGGCCCAGCAACAAACACCGGCTAACGGAAATCCGGTCATAGCGCGGGTTGATGGTGAGACGGCATCGGTTATCAGCGAGACGGGGGAAAATGCGCATCTCAGGAACACGTTCGGATTCATGGCAAACAGAGCAGCCGGAGCAGGAACTTCACATCCACAAAACCCGGCTCTGTTCAGCAATAATCTGATCTTGGACCCCAGAGTATTGGCAACGGTGATAACCCCAGAAAACGCAGCAGCACGTGCCCGAGATCTAGATGTGGCCCATCGGGCATTGGAACAACAAAGAAGGGAAGTAGAAGCTGAGACGCAGGGGATGGCCGTACACCAACGTGAGTTGGAAGAATTGGAGGATCGTATTCAGCCTCAAACAACTAGGATATATAATCAGAGGCATCAGACGAGGTTGCCGGCGGCAGGTTGGCCGCACGCCAACGTGAGTTGGAAGAATTGGAGAATCGTATTCAGGCTCAAACAACTAGGATATATAATCAGAGGCATCAGACGAGGTTGCCGGCGGCAGGTGGAAATCTGCAGCCGGCCACGCTGTTTATTACACCTCAAGATCAGCCAATTCCGGCTGTGAATCAGGGAATCGGGCATCAAGGAGCAACGCTCGGGGCACAGCCGGCCAACGTGCCAGCCGGGTTACCCGCGTTACCCGCCGGGACCCTTGGAGGCAATGCGGCGCCACCGCCGTCACGATTCCACACCCCACCGGGTCACTTCAATAATCCCATAGATAACGTGTACGCTGCGACTTTGGCACTCGACCGTATTCCATTAGGGGAATCGCCCCAAGCGATTGAGACCCAGCGAGCTATAGAGATGTTGTGGACCGCGGTGGCTCAGCAGGTTAATTGCCCGGACAACAGAAGCGGTTTACACGGGACGCCGTATGTCAGACGGCAACCCGGAAATACGAGAAATATTCAATCAAGCTCGGCGCGACGGAGGGCAGAGCAGCAGCAAATGCCGCCTCCTCCTCACAGGTCAGCGGTTCCCGCGGTCTTGGCAGCACAAGCAATTGTCGATAGTTCCGGAGCAAGGCGTATGGCCGGGTCTGTGATGCGAGGGCCAGCAGGTGGTGTACCCCCTGCGGCGCCCGCCGAATCTCATGTTTCCCGCGCAAGGCCGGTACTGACAAATTTAGCCGGGCCCAAGTGCCTGTCGGATGCCATGAGAGCTGAGCCATACCCGGATAAATTCAAGGAACCGGGTAAAGTTGTCAATTATGAGCCAACCATGGATCCTGAGACCTGGTTGAGCAGTTATGAGATGGCGGTGTCTATTCGCAATGCATCAGAAAAACTCTAAGCCAAGTTTATGTATGTTATGATGTCTGAAGGAGCAGCAAAATTATGGTTCAACAACCTGCCTGAAAAATCCATCAATTCGTAGAGTGAGTTAAAATTGGCCTGCATCAAACATTTTCATGGAACATGCAAGAAACTATATACAGTCGATGACTTGGACAGATGTATCCAAAGAAAAGGAGAATCGGCACGCAGTTGGGTGCGTCGGGTTATGGAGATACTTCATTCTTCCACAGATATTCAACCGAAAGATGCAATACAAGCTATGGCAAAGACATGCAGATACACGCCTTTGGTGCAAAAATTGGTGCGTATGAAATCAAGTAGGCATGTGTCGGAAATCACTATGGGGGAATTAATGGACGCGTGCAATAATCATGCCTCCATTGATACCACGGAAGGGACATAGAGGAAAAGAAAGGGAAGGCTAACATGAGCAGTAATGGGAAACCCGGCAACAACGCTATGCCGGGTAATAATGGAGGTGGTAATGGAAACGACCAGCATAAACGTCCCTACGAGGGAAACTCCGAGTTAGTCGCCAGTACCGAGGCCGGATTCCCAATGCCTAGGGTAGATGGAAACTTCAATGGAGGAAACTTCAACGGAGGAGGCAATTATCAAGGGACACCACGGCCGGCTAACCACATAGAAGCCTTCAGGATGCCTTGACCACGTCATAGTAGGAATGGCAAGCCGACTAATCATTCGTTGGAGCAACGCGTGGACTTACAGAGATGGAAAAACGAGGAGATACAGAAGGCCCTGCGAGGCGCATGCCGGGGAGGAGGACCGGGTTTGGGTGGAAACCCGGGCAATGGACCACCCCCCGCTGGCAACGCAGGAGGTGATAATCCGGGTAATAACCAGGGTGGTGCGGGTGGCTTTCAGGCTAATCCAAAGCAATTAGGGCAATACCATGTCCACACCACCGAGACCTCCAAAAGGGAGAGAAATGTGCTCAAGAGAGCGGTAAACTCGGTTTCCTCGGGTGTCCCAAGATACCTGAGATGGTCGGATCAAGAAGTTACATGGAGCAGGAGAGATCACCCAGAAGCAATAGAACATCCGGGTGTGCTAGCTTTGGTGGTAGCGCCACAGGTCAATGGTTACGAACTGAAGAAAGTCTTGATGGATGGTGGGAGTAGCATCAATATCCTATACTGGGAAACATTTTTACGTATGGGGCTCAAGGAGTCTCAGTTGCAGAAAAGTTCCACAGTTTTCCACGGAATTGTGCCAGGACATTCGGCTTGCCCTGAGGGAAAGATTACACTAGAGGTTGCTTTTGGAGAATTGAAGGATAACTACAGAATAGAGTGGCTCACATTCGAGGTGGTGAAGTTGCGTAGTCCTTATCATGCGTTGTTTGGAAGGCCGGCTTACGCCAAATTCATGGCTAGGACGTGTTATGTGTACCTACAGCTAAAAATACCGGGTCCTAAACAAACTATCACTATACATGGAAACAAGGCTGTGGCAGCCGAGTGTGATGAGGGAGACGCGGCACTTGCAGAACAAGCTTGTGCGAAGGAAGAACTCAGGTATTACCGGTCGCAGGTAGACCCGGAAGATCGAACAGCTTTGAAGAAGCCAAACACGGACGATGAGAGAGCCAAGTTTAAAGCAGCCCAAGACACGAAGATGGTGGCTTTTATTGAGGGCGACTCTTCCAAACAGTTTGCTATAGGTTCTAACCTGGGTAATGAGGAGGAAGAGGCACTCATAAAGTTTATTCGCGAGAATCAGGACGTGTTCGCCTGGCCGCCGAGTGACATGCCGGGTATCCCGACTAAGCTCGCCGAACACACCTTGCATGTTGATCCCAAGTCTCGACCAGTGAAGCAGGGCCTGAGAAAAATGAACGAGGAAAGGAGATAGGCTATAGGGGCAGAGATAGCTCGGCTCCTAGTAGCCGGCTTTATCATGGAGGTCTTTCACCCGGACTGGCTGGCAAACCCGGTTTTAGTACTGAAAAAGAACAATTAGTGGAGAATGTGCATAGATTATACGAGTCTCAATAAGCATTGCCCAAAGGATCCATTTGCCCTCCCAAGGATAGATCAGATCATAGATGCAGTCGCAGGAAGTGACCTATTATGCTTCCTGGACGCTTATTCACACCAGATAAAACTAAAAAAGGAAGATTGGGAGAAAACATCATTCATAACCCCTTTTGGGGCCTTTTTCTACAAAACTATGACCTTTGGATTGAAAAATGAAGGTGCAACATACCAACAGTGCATTCAGAAGTGCTTCAAGGATATGATTGGGCGCAACGTCCACGCTTATGTTGATGATGTGGTGATCAAAACAAGGAAGGCAGAAACATTCATTGATGACCTGAAAGAAACATTCAAGAACCTGAGGAGATACCAGATGAAGCTTAACCCGACCAAGTGCGTGTTTGGGGTTCCTGCGGGGAAGTTAATCGGTTTCATCGTTTCTGAGCGGGGGATCGAGGCTAACCCGGAAAAGATCAAAGCCATCCAGAGCCTGAAAAAGCCGGAAGAGCTGAAACATGTCCAGAAGCTTATGGGATGCGTGGCCGCGTTAAGCCGGTTTATATCCCGGCTCGGAGAAAAAGCGATACCCCTATACCGACTCTTGAAGAAAACAGACAAGTTCGTGTGGGACCAAGAGGCGGACGAAGCATTCGAGGCCCTGAAAAAGCAGTTATCTGAGGCGCCGGTTCTGGCTGCACCGGGTCCCAAGGAACCTATGTTACTGTATGTTGTGGCTGGGCCCCGGGCAGTTAGCGTAGTGGTTGTGGTTGAGCGCAAGAAGGATGGGAAGGATCACTCGGTGCAAAGGCCGGTTTACTATGTGAGCGAGGTCTTATCAGAAGCAAAGCAGCGATACCCTCACTGGCAAAAGCTAGTTTTGGGGGGTATTTATGGCCAGCCGGAAATTGAAGCCATACTTTTAGGAACACCCTATCACGGTGGTAAGCTCAATTCCAATGGCAGATATCATAAGAAATTCAGACGCAACAGGCAGGGTGGCCAAGTGGGCCATTGAGATGGGAGACTACAACATCAACTATGAGCCACGGTTCGCGATCAAGTCTCAAGCTTTAGTCGATTTCGTCAACGATTGGACTCACACAAGCATGACCATAACTGTCGTGGGATAATCACGACAGACGTTACCGGGGGTAACTGATCTTGGGGCAAGACGACACAGGCGTTTGGGAGAGGGTTTAGCTCAGAGGAAAACATGGTGCAATTTGATCTGGTAACCGGCAATCAAAGTCGCCGAGTCTCCGATCTTGATATAACAACTCAACTCTGGGACTACACTAGATGCTCGATATCAAGCGATATTGCTAGGGTTCTTAGATCTCTGTCTAAACTAGGCCTGGGGGTCGGTTTATAAAGCACCCGTACCCCTGGCTTACCCTCCAAGGCGCACCCTGGATCCTACCCGGACGCGGCGCACAAACCCTAACTTTCCTTTACAGTAACCCACAATCCGGGTTACCGGGCCTACAAACTTGGGCCCTCCACTAGTTTCCTTATCCTTAGCCGGATCCTGCGCAGCGTCCTTTGGGCCGGGTTACTCCTTGGAGTTTGGCCTACCGGGTTATCATCCCCCTGTCAGTAGTCCCCAGAATAGCCTGGGCTTCATGGATCCTCCTTGAAGCGCTCGCTATTCCCTGCAAATATATCAAACACATAGGCATGTGGAGGCCGGGTTAAGATGCTTTGATAAGTGGCTAGGCCTAGCTCCATGGTGGCCATATAGTAACCCGGGCTTTCCCCAAACTCTTTGGTTTAATTTTCCAGGTCCAAACCCTAGTAAAAATGCCAAAATCCCATACTCGATAACTGATCCTGATATCACGGAGTGGATCTCCTTCTTTCTCTTGTCCAGATGCTTTGCCCAATACTTGGCGCATATCTCGCAGAATCCACGTGGATAACCATCACCCCACGATTTCCGGCTTCTGGCCGTTGAGATAGAACCACCCTCGCCTTATAAATAGTACTCAGAGGGTAACCCCAAACCCATCACTACGCCTCAGCTTCCCCTTTCCTTCATTGCTCCGTACACCCTCGCAGCGCCACCGCAAGGAGCTTGCGCTCGCCATCGAAGCTAAGTCGCCGCCGGCCGCGCTCGCCCTCGAGCCATCTCGCGCCGCCGTCGCGCTAGACTGCCGCACCTTCGTTCCCCGCGCCAAGAGCCGCAAAGGGGCATTCGAGCCATGCCGCTCGCCGCCGTCGCGCTAGACTCCAATCTCTCCGGTAAGCCTCTTGCAGCCGTTTAATTTAGCCCCGCAATTTTTCAATTCATCCAGGATCGGATCTAGGTCAACCCGTGAGTCTTTTTTCCGATTGCATCAAGCTAGATCGATTTCGATGCTCGCCAACTCCTTTAACCACCTGCTAGATAGCTACAACTCATCCTCCTACCATTACTAACCACCAAATCTTCTGTAAAATCACTCACAAACTTTCCTATCTAGATCCATTCCTCCTTGATTTTCCGCTCATTGCGTTAACACCCGGAAAATCCTCCTTTTCCAGCTATTTTGCTCGCGGTATACACATGGGCAACCATCCATCTTCCTCAAATGCTTTTCCATACGTAAGTGACCAATAATTTCCACAATTGTACTTAACACCCGGATACCTTGTAATCTCCACTTCATAGCGTGATACCCGGATAATTCTTAGCTTTATACTTTCTTGATACCTTATACTCGGATAATCCAACACTTCCGAGTCTTATTTCCTATGCCTCTTTTTCTTGTGTTTTGCAGGTTGATCCCATGGCTCCCAAACGACAAGGAAAACAGCCGACTCAAGCGAGGACTACCCAAACCATATCCGCCAACTGGGGGCGTTCCACAGCTACAAAGGCCAAGTTGGACGAGCTAGCCGAATTAGGAATTCTCCCTTCTCAGAAGGACATTCACTGGAGGGCGCCGGGCAACGAGACCCGGCCCACCCCCGCTGATAACGAGGTAATCTGCTTCGTAGAGCACGTGACCCGGGGATTCCGTCCTCCGGGTCACCCTTTCTTCCGGGAGGTCTTAAGCCATTATGGCCTCCGGGTATTCGACATAGGGCCTAACTCTATGTTGAATATTACCCACTTCATCGTTCTATCCGAGTCGTACTTGTGCATGCCGCCAAGTTTGACTCTCTTCATCGAACTATTCCAGTGTAAGCCGTGCCGCGAAAGTGGTGACGGAGCACTTCTTACTTGTGGCGGGGTATCCATCCAGCGCCGCAAGAATTCACCGATGCCAACCCTCAATTTAAACTCCCACGTCAAACATTGGCAGCTGTCTTTCTTTTATTGCCACGATACCTCCCCAGACGGCGAAAAGAAACTGCCGGGTTACTCGGAAAGCCTCCTTGAACCTTCCGAGTCTTTCAACGCCTTTGCACCAGACTCGGACAGGGAGGCGATCCTTCCCTCATTAGCCAAGATAGCCATCCTCTCAGCCCAAGGCCTCCTCGGGCTAAATTTAGTAAAAACATGGGTTGATTTTCGGATCCAACCCAACTCCATTCGCACCAAATTGATGTGCGAGTATTCGGGGCACACCACAGATGCACTCTGATACTCCACCAAGAGCTTTGCGACCGGCGACACCAACAAGACCATCAAGGGCTTCTTGACAGAGAGGCTAGAGGTGATAAAGGGCATCACCGGGTTACCCCCGTTTACTCGGGAGAACCCGGCTCCAGCGGTAATATCCGATATTCACAGCTTATTTCCACATTTTGACTTGATACAGCTCCTAACCCTTGGCCTCATTCTTTTGTCTTAGGCTGATGACCCTTTTTGGAGAGTTGAACCTCCCCCCCCTTCCAGAGACCCGGAAGAAGAGGACGAGCCGGCTGATGATAGTGAAGGTACTTGCACAGAACTTGTATAATCTTTACTCGTATCATTTTCCTCCCGTTTACCTTTTTTCCAACGAACACACACACCCGGTTCGCAGGGCTGGAGTACGAAGGTGAGACCAACGAGGATGACCCGGAGGCAACCGAGTCTGATCAAGAAGCAACGGTTGGAGCCAAGAGGAAGGCCAGAGGGGCAGTGTCCAAGGTTCCTTTTTCCTCGTTATCCTCTGAACCTTACTCCTTTGACGCCATGCGACGACTTAACCATCAATTATCAAATTCGTCGTGCTTGAAGGATTCTCTCCCGGCCAAGCGCAGAGTAACTCGGAGCTCCCCGGGTGAAGATCCCCTTAACCCGGGCATCTCTACCCCCTCGGTCCCTCGTGCCAGCGCTCCTCTGTCCCGTCCTTCCGACTCCCCTCAACGCCACCCTTCTCCTAACCATCCACGTGCCGGGCAATTTTGGGTTCCGTTAGTGGTCCCTGTGACGACCTCATCTGCTTCCAGCGGCGAGCTCCCGCCGGACTATACCGTGAATGCCGGGTAAGTTTTTGCTACATGATTTCCTTTTACGTCTGACGAATTTCCACTCAAGCCACCGTCATCACTAATAACTGCCTTTTCTCATCTTTCTTTCAGCACTCAAGTCACCGTCAGTGACCCGGAAAACGTGGAAACAGATAACCATCGGGTGGAGAAGCCGACTGATAACGCAGACACCGCGACTGGCGGTGATACGGCGAATAACCAGGAACAAGGCCGTCTGAACAATCCGCTTCCCCGAGCCGCCGGATCTCCTTCCTCATCGGAACCAGTAGACGAGGAGATCGAGGTTCTAGATACAAGGATGGGTTCTCCAAACCTGGGTACTCAAACTGTCCGGGTCTCGACTCCAAGGGCGGGGAGAGCCCCCCCACCAGGCGACCAAGCTGCCGGCTCTTCCGGTACTCGATCCGAGGAACTGACGTTTGCCCAGATGCTGGAAACCCTGCGCACTTTAAGGGCTAATGAAGAAAACATCTTGGGGGCTTTAATAGCCAAACACGAGGTAAATCCGACTAATGTTGCTTGTGCCCTTGTCCAGTCCCCAAGTTCCGAGTGAACTGATTCATAATTTGCTTGGGACTTTATTATACAAGCGACTGATAACTTGCTCCTCTACCCGACTTATCCTTGTTTGCATGCATGCAGTCTTTCGTGACTCAATCTGAGGAGAAACTGGCAGACGCCACCAAGCTCATCGAAAAGGAGGTAGCTTTGCGTGAAGCAGCCGAAGCTGAGGCCAGGAGGAATAGGCTGATAATGAGGAAATATAGGAAAAGGGCTCACAAAGCAGAAGATGATCTAACAAGCCTTTCCGTCCAAATATCAGACACATATCGTGCTTTACTTGGTACGTTTCCTCCTCCGGGTTTATCCTTTTGATAGATAGCAACAGTTTTCCCGACTTACGTTTCCATTTCTTCAGGCCCGGACGAAACCATGCCGGAAGAGGATGACATCGCCAAGCTGAAAACCATGAAGAGCGTTATCCGGCAGCTATGTGCCGGAACCAAATGGATCCTTCAGGAATTACGGTGGCCGGGTAAAGGACATGTTGATCTGAAGAGGATGCTGGATGCCTTCTCCACTATTCCTGAGTGGATTTGGCACTGGAAACGCTCGTCTTGCCGGGTTGGAGTGACTCGGGGGCTTGCACTCGCCAAGGCTTATTTCCCCAAGCTCGAGCTAGTGAAGCTTATGGGCGGCTTCCCAGAGTTCAAGCTTGATGGATCCAAGTTCTCGGTGAAGGATTTCCAGGCCGTCCAGAAGGAGGTCCGTTACCCGGCCAGCGTGATCGCTGACGACCTGGATGTTAATATCCTTGTTCCAGCATATGATGCTGCCGGTGAAGCAATTAAGTCAGATCTTCCCGAGCCGTATGATATGCTGGCTCGGTGGAAGGAGGAAGCTGCTGCGTTGAGGGCGGAAGCTGCCAAGAAGCAAGCTGAAGCCGGCTCTGCCCCCGCTACCTCAACACCAGTCGTTCCACCTCCTGCACGGGCTGGTACCGCTGTTCCGGGTGCTGCTGCTACCACCAATGATGGCAAGGGCAAGGCCAAGATGAACGCCGAGTGATATCTGATCTGTAATGCCTCTTCTTATGCACCGGTCGGTCAACATGCTGTTTAAACAGTTATATTTTGGGTGGTGCGCCTGTGCACCTTTGATATCTTTTCACCGGGATTTTGTAATGCACGCTAAGGTCTTGATATACTCTATGCCTCTTCCGGCCTTTTTAAGTTTATCCATTATTGAGCTCATCTGTTCTCGATATCCGGCTTTCTTTATTGTTCCTTTTGTGAAAACTCGATTTCCGGGTCTCATGGGTATTGACAAGCGGATTTGCTTCTAAGACCCCAAGTCCCCAAGACTCGGATATTTGGGTTTTTAGAATTCTACAAGTAAGCAATTTTTCTCTTTTCAAGATTTCAAGTCACCCGGACCCGGATCTCCAAGTCTAGGACACTTGATCTTGAAAGGGGAACGAACTGCCTACTGCTAAATTCACAAAGATCCCTGAGTTGTTTCACATAGGATTTGAAGTTATGCTTAATAATCGTTGAGTTTCCAGCTGTTTAGCCTTGTACTCTGCATAACTTGTGGTTTAGATGACCCTTTTGACTATCTTGTACTGTAAGCCGGCTTTCGCGTGGATACCATGTTGTTACATCTATACGAAAACGTAGCCAGTCAAGCCCCGTCGGGTTTCATGACTGACTGTAATCGTAAGCGAACAAATCATGCCACTTTAATGCGAGTCACATCGAGCTTAAGTAAGAATAGCCAAGGAATTTGGACTTCTTTGTCCGGTTATAAGATTGTAGCCGTACTCGTTTGCAAGTAATCGACCCTTATAACTCATAGGCATCATGGCCGGGTCTTTGAGTTTGTAACTGTGCTATTCAAGCGACCAGCCCCCAAGACCTAGATATACGCATCATACTGAGAGTACATAACCTGATAATAACCATCTCTTTTCTTGATACTCACCTTTACTTGATATGAAAAATCTAGGTCAGCAAGCCGCCTCATTAAAAACCCGTCCAGTCCCCAAAGGTACCCTGGATAGGAAAAGAGTACGTCTGAAAACCTGCTGCCTATTACATCGTTCAATTCCATATGCCAATACAATTTTTGCTAAGTATAATATGGACGTAGCTGAGCCACGTTCCACGGTCTGTCTCTTTCTTGCATAGATGAAGTGGTGTGAGCAGTGTCATTAACTGCGGTCGACTCTTCCCTTGCATCTATCAAGTAATATGACCCATTATGCAAATTCCGGCTTATGGTAAACGGTCCTTCCCAGGGTGGTGATAACTTGTGCTTTCCTTCGTTCGACTGTACCAGGCGCAGAACCAGGTCTCCTTCCTGGAAGACCCGGGTTTTCACGTGCCGGCTATGATACCTTCGTAAATCCTGCTGATATATGGCTGATCTTTCTAGGGCTTGTTCCCTTTGCTCTTCTAACATATCCACGGCATCTTGCCGGGTCTTTTTCTCCACTTCGACGTATGCTGATACTCGTGGTGAATCATGAATAATATCACTCGGTAGTACTGCCTCCGCGCCATAGACCATGAAGAAGGGTGTCATCTGAGTAGATCTATTAGGCGTAGTATTGATGCCCCAAACCACAGAAGGGAGTTCTTCGACCCATGCGCCAGCTGCCCTGATACAGGGGACTCGTAATCGTGGTTTTAACCCGCGTAGCAATTCTAGATTTGCCCTCTCCACTTGTCCGTTGGCCTGCGGATGAGCCACTGACGCGACGTCAAGTCGGATTCCATTGTTGCCACAGAACTTCTCCATCTCACCAAGAGACATGTTGGTTCCATTGTCGGTAATTATGCTGTGGGGATACCCGAACCGGTAGATAATCCTCTTCAGGAACTTGACTGCTGTGGCTGATTCGCAATTAGTAACTGGCATAACCTCAACCCACTTGGTAAACTTATCAATAGCCACCAAAAGATGTGTCTTCTTGCATGGTGACATATGAAAGGGGCCAACCATGTCCATACCCCAGACAGCGAACGGCCAAGTTAACGGGATGGTCCGTAACTCCATAGCCGGCACATGGGTTTGGCGAGCGTACCTTTGACACCCGTCACACCTTGCTACCAATCGTTCCGCATCTGCTAGAGCCGTGAGCCAGAAAAATCCGTGTCGATAAGCTTTAGCCACGAGAGATCTTGTGGATGCATGATGTCCACAGTCGCCTTCATGGATTTCCTTGAGAATCTGTCGGCCTTCTTCTGGCGCTACGCAGCGCAAAAAGACCCCTGTTGTGCTTCTCTTATATAATTCCCCGTTGATGATAGAATATCCCTTTGCTCGCCTCAAAATTTGCCTTGCTAATACCTCCTGCTGTGGTAACTCGCCTCGCGATAGGTAGGCCAAAAACGGTTCTGTCCATTCGGGAACAGTACGTACAGTAGCCACAAGTCCTGAATCCGGGTCTTGATTTGCCAATTCCTCCTCTGACTCGGTTTTAACTGATGGTCGCCATAATTCATCCAGGAAAACGTTAGGTGGAACCGGCTCTCTGCGCGAGCCGAGTCTAGCGAGCGCGTCGGCTGCCTCATTCTTTCTTCTGTCTATATGCTCCACCTCATACCCGGAAAAACATCCTGCAACCCTATCAACTTCCCTGCGGTATGCTGCCATAGTTGCGTCCTTTCTATCCCAAGTTCCTGACACCTGCTGTACCACAAGGTCCGGATCTCCGAAGCACCGTATCCTCTTGACGTTCATCTCCTTGTGTCGGATATATACTGAATAGGGGTATAGAAGATGGTAGACAAAGAGCCGGACTACCAGGGTGGCCTACATGGTAATGGGCTTAGGTCCATTGGGCGGCCCAGTAGTCCGACGCGCAGAAGCCGGATTCTAGAAGAACCCGGATCACGGCCCGCGTGATCTGGCTTGGAGGAGAAGACGGATTCCTTGCTTTCCAAGTTACAAGTTAAACGTAGTCTTCTAGGTTTCTTATTCTGTAAGCCCTAATCCGGCTATTATATAAAGCCAGACGGGAGATAGATTAAACAAGTGAAGTTAGACACAACAAGTTCAAGCTCTACGCAACTCGCCGAGAAGCTCATCCTCGCCGAGAAGCTAGATCTACACCCTCACATTGTAACCCTGATAAACGGGCTTTAGTCCCAATTAGTGAGAAGTGCAGGAGTAGGTACGCCGTACTGTCGCGACGTACCGAACCTGGGAAAATCCTGTGTTCTGTGTTACTACGCTATCCCGTTACCCCACGTCTCTACCGTAGTCTCATGGCACCCCCGTCTATGAAAACTACTACGATGTCTCGACAGTTGGCGCCCACCGTGGGGCAAACGACGACAGGCGTGAAATTCCGATCTGGGATACTTGGCGGAATTGGAAGATCGATCACTGTCGGAAGCTTGGAGTTCGACGACGACGTCGGCCGCTTCCTCGACAACGGATCCTATATACCGGCGCAAAACCACCTGGTAAGTGCCTGCGTGTTACCGATCGGATCTGCTAACATCTTTATCGGACTAACTGCAGAGGCA
Source organism: Alopecurus myosuroides (assembly GCA_028641055.1). Classification (NCBI taxonomy): domain Eukaryota; kingdom Viridiplantae; phylum Streptophyta; class Magnoliopsida; order Poales; family Poaceae; genus Alopecurus; species Alopecurus myosuroides. The sequence goes on along the minus strand of JAPCYS010000454.1, from coordinate 21,140 downwards.
ATGGGGTTTTGCGGTGGAAGCAAATTTATCCCACCCGCCCTATACCCAGTCGAAGACGACTATGATGCCGGATTCTGCTCAGATCGCCGACAAAAAGTGATACACACTTTATCGGCATGGTGCAATCCGAAATCGCTGAAAACACGGATGACGGAAATCCCGTGAAAGAGGCAGATAACAACCTACCCGTCATAGAGACGGAAGAAGAAACACCCGTCACAGAGGCGGAAGATCCGACATCCGTCAACAAGACGATGAACTCGGAAGCAGAGTCCGTGCTTGCCGCCATTGAGGCGAGGTTAGAGTCGGAAACCGATCGGATAACTTCGACTCCGAAGACGAAGACGAGGATGCCTTCGTAAGAAAGGTTAAGTCCTTTCAAGAGGGATTCCATGAAGTGCTAATGGCAAAACCAGCTGATACAACGGGCGCCGGCAGCCAGGAAAGCCCTAAAACCCCTCCGCCGGTGGAAGAGAGAGAAGACGGAGAAACTTCTCCGATATTCCCCAATGTTAAGGAGATGACAGAAGATGAGCCTGTCAAAAAACCTCCCTCTTCCAAGAAAAAGCACCGTGCTTCTAAAAAACTCCAATACAAACTCCGGAAGAAAAAATCAGCCGATCTCGCTGATGAAAACCTGGAAGTTGGAGATGTTAGCGGCACAAAGCCAGCGGAAAAGAAATCTAAGGAAATCACTGCTCCGCCAATGACGGAACAGGAAGAGCAAGAGCTATTACAAACACCAGTGGGACCAGACGAACCCCCTGAGTTGCTGGAAGCCAGGAGACAAGCTTTCCAACGGCAACAGCAACATCTGCTTAGATCTCGGCAACATCTCCAACAAACCCATAATGACATCAAAGTCATGAAGGAAGAAATAGAGGAGTACGAGAGAAAGCATAGATCCGCGTTAAAACCTACTAGGTTACCCGGAATCGCAAAACCGGAAGAACTGCCGCCAAAAGAAAGGTTCTATAACCCATCTTGGCAAAAGCAGTTAAACGGCAAAGATGCCAAGGGCGAACCAATACAAAACCGCAGCGGAAAACGCGGAAGCAGCGTTCGCCATCCTAAACAATGATCTGTACTCCAACGGGGAAAAACTCCAAGGGGTGTATGCTTTCCTAGGAAAAGCATTACAACAGCAACAGCGAGGTCAAGAACGATCAGGGAGGCTGCATGATAATTCCGGCCTCTGCAAAACAGCTACTTGCGCTGCTGGAGCACCTGGACCGGAAGAACCCGGAGATTCGGATAAAAAAGAGGATCCGAGAAAAGACAGGAAAAACCCAGACAACCGGGACGCAACGTCTAGAATCGGACCTCATCTCCCGAAAGATGGATATAAACCACACGATCGGGAAGACAAACACCGGAATGACGGCAAAACAATGCCACCTCCGAGAAACCCAGCTGAAAAAGCTGGAAGATATGATATACCTCACAGACGTGAAAGATCCCGGACACCTCCTAAGGATAAGGAAAGGCATAGAAGCAGAACTCCGCCTAAAGGACGTGAACACGGAAGAGATAGAGATAACCTCGGAAAAGCGCGTCCGCGCAACAATGGAAAAGAAAGGAGCAGATCCCCTTCTGTCCATTCAGCCGGGAGATATTCTGCACACATGGATAGAGCAGAAAAGGATGATCTATACTTTGGTCCTAAGTGTTTTACTGACAGGATCCGAAGGATAACCCTGCATTCTGGCTTCGCCAAAGTTGGTACAACCTACCAAAAATATACCAGTACAAACCCGGATACCTGGCTCTCAGATTATTATACAGCCGTCCAAATCAACAATGGGACAGACCTGGAAGCTGTCAAGTTTCTTCCCCTAATGTTGCTAGACGGAGCCAGAGATTGGATTAATGGTTTACCATCAAGAACTGTCGACAGCTGGGATGATATGGCTAGAGTATTCACTCAGCATTTTCGGGGAACATACAAACGCCCAAATAGCATCAACCAGCTGAACCGTTGCACCCAATTTGAGGACGAACCATACGTGGATTTCATCTCCAGATGGACTGCAATGAAGATAGTTGTTCTGGAGTAACTGACGTACAAGCAATGCATGCTTTCGTCAATGGCCTAAAACCCGGACTCGTACCATTCATGGTTGGTTCTAAACACAAAGATCTCGGATCTATGCTTACAACCGCTAATGAGCATGCTGCAGCCAAAGATGATATCAGAGCAAGAGGAGGCAATATTGAGTCACTAATACTCGCCAAGAAAACCCCTCGTTCTGACAAAAAAGGAACTCCAGAGTCAACGACAAAGCCCAAGGAGGTCAACATAGCCTTTGGAGGAGAAAAGGTGAATAAGTGGAAAGGCCGCAGTCCAGATCCAATCAATTACACTCCCAAAGAATGGGAGAGAATTAAGTCGGAACCCTGCGTCCACCACTCGCAATTTGGGAAACCAACCCACACAAACGCGCAATGCCGGCTAAACAAGCATATGAAAGGCAATGCATGATCCGGAAATAAAGGGAAGGGTTCCAAAAGGAAACCTGCCAAACAAAAGCCAGAAGCTGAAAAAGAAGACAGTGAATCGGACACTGGTGACAAAATCCAGGAACAACAGCGAAAGGGCGAACCCAAATTTCCGAGAGTTGATGGAGAAGCAATGCTAACTTTCTTAGCAACCCCGTCAGCAAAGGTGGCCAAAAGAACACTTCGAGAAATAAACGCGGTTGTTCCGGCAACCCCGAAATTCTTGAAGTACTCCAACACACCGATAATCTGGGATCAGTCTGATCATCCCGGAAATATCCCTGAACCCGGCACACAAGCTCTTGTTGTCAGCCCTATTGTTCAAAACACTAGGCTAAGAAGAGTGCTGATGGACGGAGGATCCAGCATTAATATAATGTACCTGGATACACTGAAGCACTTGAAGATCTCCGAGTCCCAGCTCAACTACAGCAATATACGCTTCCATGGCATTGTTCCTGGCAGGCAAGCACGATCCCTAGGAGAAATTTCCCTAGATGTCACCTTCGGAGATAAAGATCACTTCCGGCAGGAAAAAGTATCCTTCGAAGTAGTGCCGTTCGAAAGCGTGTATCACGCAATACTCGGACGTCCAGCTTTCGCCAAATTCATGGCAAGATCCTGTTATATCTACAACAAGCTGAAAATGCCAGGACCCAAAGGAGGAGTAATCACCATAGCCGGTGATTTCAAGCTGGCAAACGAGTTGGAGAAAGAAAACGCCCTTTGCGCTCAGAGAGTTATAGCAAAGGAGGAACTGAAGGAATTAGCCAAGGAGGTATCGCCGAGAGAAATGCCGGCAGGAAAAGAAACCCGGAAGCCAACAGATAGTTTCAAGGCGTCCGAGAATACAAGACAGGTAATCCTAGATCCCAAAGATCCGACAAAATTTGTCGTCGTAGGGACTGGGATGACCGACAAATAGGAAGGCGAGCTCATCAAGTTCCTCCGTGAGAACTGGGATATTTTTGCCTGGTGTCCAGCTGACATGCCAGGCGTACCCAGGGAACTTGCTGAGCACCAACTCAAGGTTATTCCCGGATCAAAACCCGTCAAACAAGGTCTCCGTCGTTTTGACGGAAGAAGACGGAAGGCTATTGGCAAGGAAATTATCCGGCTTTTAGCAGCGGATTTCATCAAGGAAGTAATCCATACTGATTGGTCCGCAAATCCGGTCCTAGTACCGAAGAAAGACACCACTGCTCTTAGAATGTGTATAGATTACACAGGATTGAACAAGTTGTGTCCGAAAGATAGGTTCGCGTTACCGCGAATCGATCAAATAATAGATGCCACTGCAGGCTCCGAGCTTTTATGCTTTTTGGATGCATACTCCGGGTACCACCAAATACGCATGAAAAAGGAAGATCAAATCAAGACTTCTTTTATAACCCCGTATGGGACGTACTATTACATAACCATGCCTTTTGGCCTGAAGAACGCAGGTGCAACCTACCAGCGTTGCATGCAACGCTGTTTGCATAGTCAAATTGGCAGAAACGTTCATGTTTACGTGGACGATATCGCTGTCGTAACCAAGGAAAAAGATACACTCCTTGAGGATTTGCGAGAAACTTTCGAAAACTTGCGCACTTACAAGATGAAGTTGAATCCATCTAAGTGCGTATTCGGGGTTCCCTCAGGAAAACTTCTGGGTTTCATTGTTTCCCACAGAGGAATAGAAGTTAACCCGGAAAAGATCAAGGCAATCTTGAACATCTCAAAACCTACATGTGTAAAAGATGTCCAAAGATTGACGGGTTCCGCTGCAGCCGTCAGCAGATTTATCAGTCGGCTGGGGGATAAAGCCTTACCACTCTACAAGCTGCTGAAGAAATCCGACAAGTTCGAATGGACAGAAGAGGTTGATGCAGCGTTGGCCCATTGAAGGAAACCTTGATGAACGCTCCCATCTTGGCATCTCCAAAAGACGAAGAACCCATGTTATTACACCTTACGGCTACAAGTCGGGTTATTAGTGCGGTAATCGTTGTGGAGCGGACTAAAGAAGAACAAAGCATACCAGATCAACATCCGGTATTACATAAGCGAAGTTTTTTCCGAATCCAAACAAAGGTATCCGCACTACCAGAAACTGGCATACGGCGTATTTTTTGCATCCAGAAAACTGCGTCATTACTTCCAAGAGCATTCCATAACAGTGGTATGTAAAGCACCACTAGGGGATATTATAAACAATGCGGAGGCAACCGGCCGAGTAGCTAAATGGGGCATCGAGCTGGCAGCCTTCGACATTAAGTACCAGCCAAGGACGGCAATAAAATCCCAAGTTTTGGCAGATTTCGTCGCCGATTGGACAGAAGCAATGGAAAAACACCGATGCCAGAATCCGAGTACTGGATCATGCACTTTGACGGATCCAAGATGAAGGAAGGAGCTGGGGCTGGCGTAGTCCTAAACTCCCAAGGGAGACACAATGGAGTACGTACTACAAATACACTTCAACGCCAGTAATAACGTGGCAGAATACGAAGCTCTGCTTCATGGCTTGCATATTGCAAAAGAAATAGGGGTAAAACGCATCTTATGCTATGGAGACTCGGATTTGGTACAGCATCAGCTCAACCAAACCTGGGACGCGAAAAGCCCTATAATGGCCGAATATCGGAGGACGGTGGATGAGTTCGCCATCTGTTTCTTCGGGTTCGAAGTCCTTCACATAAAAAGGGAGGAAAACTGGAATGCGGATGCGTTAGCCCGCATGGGATCAGAGAGAGTAAAAACTTTACCACCAGGGGTATTCGTCCAGCACTTGTATGAACCATCCATAAAAGGTGGAGACGTTGATTACCCTCTGGCATCTGAAACAATCGAGGTCATGCTCGTTAAACCGGATTGGACAATTCCATACTTAAACTTCTTAGTCAATCAGAAGTACCCGGAAGGAGCAGACGAAGTCTTGCAAAGGCAAATACAGCGTCGGTGCAAAGGATACGTGGTGATCAACGACCACTTGTATAAACGCAGTACTTCCGGAATCTTTCAACGGTGTATTTCACCAGAAGAAGGAAGAGAAATACTGGAAGAAATCCATGCCGGCGATTGCGGACATCATGCTCAATCAAAAAGCATAGTCAAAAAAGCATTCCGGGCGGGGTTTTTCTGGTTAACAGCCAAGTCAGACGCCGAACGCATAGTGAATACATGCGAAGGATGTCAATATTACGCCAAGCAGACCAATTTGCCGGCCCAAGCACTTAAAACTATCCCTATCACATGGCCGTTTGCGGTCTGGGGGCTAGATATGATGGGACCATTCAAAACTGCAAGAGGTGGACTTACACATCTACTCGTAGCGGTAGATAAGTATACAAAATGGGTGGAGGCTAAACCCATCAAAAAGCTGGATGGCGCAACTGCCAGAAATTTCATTATTGATTTAGTAATGAGGTATGGCGTCCCACATAGCATAATAACTGATAACGGGACAAATTTCTCCATTGGGGAGTTGGCAAAATACTGCCAACAAACGGGAATCCGCTTAGATCTTGCATCTGTGGCACACCCGCAATCTAATGGACAGGTTGAAAGAATGAACAGTTCAATCCTGCAAGGAATACGCCCAAGACTCGAATCTCCTCTCCATAGAGCAGCTGGAGCGTGGGTAGAAGAGCTACCTTCCGTGTTATGGAGTATTCGAACGACGCCAAATAGGTCAACTGAGCAAACCCCGTTTTTCCTAGTTTATGGTGCGGAAGCTATTCTTCCAACGGACATGATCCATGATAGCCCAAGAGTGCAGAATTTTGACGACTCGGATGCCGAAGAAGCACGACAGGATGTCGTCGATCTCTTAGAAGAGGAACGAGAACTTGTGCTTCAAAGATCTGCCATCTACCAGCAAGGTTTACGACGTTATCATAGTCGGAAAATCAGGCATCGTTCTTTTAAAGAAGGTGACTTAGTGCTGAGATTGGTGCAGCAAAGGAAGCACAAATTGGCCCCAGTATGGGAAGGACCATTTGTCATCAGTAAAGCCATGAAGAATGGATCATACTATCTTGTCGACATTCGAGATACGGAGGATGATCCCGAGAAGCCGAATCGCAAAAGAAAGAGAAAAATAGATGATGAACTAGGAGAGACAAAGAGGCCTTGGAGTATCCAGCAATTACGTCACTTCTATACTTAGCTCAATTTCTATGTAAACATCTTTGAGACCATGAAATAAAGTTGTCGGAATGTTGTCATTCATATTTCATTATAAGTACAAAATATTTCCGCCTCATCTATTTCCCAATGATCTTACAAATACTCAATGTTAACCCGAATTGTGACTGCGTGCTCGGTGTTTAAAAGCTGAATGATTCGGCCTGTTAAAGGTTAAAGGAAACTCGGATTGTGCCTGCGTGCCCAAGTTTCAAAGCAGTTCCTTGTTTTCTCTAAATTTTATCTGATTGTGTATGTGTTGGGTTACTGAAACTAGTCAGTAAAAATGCTTCTAGCATGATCCATGTTTTGAGTTTTAAAACTGTTTGGTTCGTCCCCAGTTACTCGACATGACGATACATATTGCTACTTGAGCCATTTTTAAACACTAGAGCAGTTAAAACACAATTGCCAGATTACTTAGAAGATAAAGGAACAGTCAAACCCGGAAAAACTTTGCAAGAAACTTGAAATTGCAAAAGGCGGAGTTCTTGTTTCGACAAACGACATAGAAGCATTACAATATGAATTGCATTGTAAAAATGCTCTTATACACATCCATCATTCGGGTCGAGTGTATTCCCTCAAGCATCCGAGTCTTCATCACTGCTATCATTCTCGGGGGCTGCGGGCACTTCTTCTTCCGGATAAGTAATGGAAATGTTGACCGTAGAGGCAATCTTGGAAGCATGCCCTTTAGCTTCATCAAAAATCGCATTTCGTTGTGCTTCTGTATATCCTTGAGGGATACCGGATGCTACGCGCCAAGATCTGGCATTAGGGTAATGTAGACGCATAAGGCCAAGTGCCATGCGTGCACCACCTCGTGCGGCAGAACGAAGGATGGATTCTTTCGACTCTGCTACTTCTGTGATGGCACCCGGAAGTCGGTAGACTTCCGAAAAGCATACAGTACTTGTGGGAAGGAATTTATTAATCAGCTGCATTCCTGCATTCCTGATTGAATTCCACACTTCCCCAAAGGCCCGGATCTTTTCAGTCCGAGAAATTCCTGGAAAATTCCTGCTTTGTCGACAAAAGTAAAGGTTACATGGAAAGATACAAGAAATAAGACATGAAGACATTGGTAAAAAGAAGTTAACTTACCAAGAACCTTGTCAATTTCGTCGCCTTCTTTCATGCGCGGGAGTAGCATACTTTCCAAATCATTGATAACAGATTTGTCTTCCGCTGCCTGTAAAGAGGCCTTGGATTGAGCAATCCCAAGGGCCAGATTACTGGCTTCTAGGTCTTCTTGAGCTTTCAGAAGTTCCTTTCGGAGGTTTGAGTTTTCCTCACGAAGCTGAGAAGCATGGACAGCGTTTTCTGCTAATTTGTTGGCTTTGTTTAAAGCAGCTGGAGGGCAATAATTAATTTGAGTTTACAAAACAATTTCGAAGAACTCTCCAGAGAAAACAAATGGCACAAAATAAAATACCGTGGCTTTTGATAGTTGCCGCTGAGATGACACTAGTTCGTTGCTTTTAGACTCAATAACAGATTGAAGGGTTTTTACTTCTCTGCTCTTGAGACTAAGCTTCTTAAAAACTTCCAAGTTTGGCGTCTGCGGAATGCTAAAACATGGAAATGAAAGCCACATGCTTAAGTTTGAACAGGCATATGAAGAAACATTAAGAAGAATCCATATTTCAACTTAATGCTTGGGGGCTAGAAGTATTACGTGGCTCATTTCTCGCAAATCGATCAAGACCTCGTTGAATTCTCTGGCATATTCCGCGAAGAGAATTCCAACGTGATGAAGGCCATCGTGTATAACCTGACGAGGCGAAAATGCGATATCATTGCGAACAACTAATCCATTTTGTGGCCAAGGGCGAATCAGAGGCGCAGGAACAAAGAATTTCTTTGCCCCGGACGAATATATCCGAGTTCGTCGAATGGTTCTTCTTTTATCCGGATATCGTCCAGGTTGGGAATAGATTCCTCTTTGGTAGCTGATTGCCTCTTCCCTTCCGATTGTTGTGAAACTTGGCATGTAATTTGTTGAGTTCAGCGTCGGAAGCAAGATCATTTTCCAAGTTCATCAAACTGGGAAGGAGTTAACAATATGTTAAAAAGCAGAGAGAGAAGATAATCTGAAGAAAAACGTGGAAACAAGGAAAGATAAATACCTTAGGGACCAGATTTTCCACGTGATAAATCGCCAGACTTTCCTCAATCTGACTACTGACGGCGACCAGTTCGTGAAGTCGTCCTATAAAATCCTTTCTGGTAAAGGCCTTATCTGTTCCTCTCATGCTATCTTCTGGCCCTTGGTATTCGCAAAGAAGTCGAGAACGGAAAGAGAGAGGTTGGATACGGCGTCCAAACCAGCACATTACGGTATCCTTTCCAACCAAAGAAGGTTGAGAGGAAGAAAGTTTGGCGATGCACCGCTTTATCTTCATCAGGTTTTCTGGCAAATTTTCCCCTACTGCGGCTGTCCAACTCTCGCGAGGAGTAGCGGCAGAATTAACAAAGGGAGGAACCCCGGTTGCCCTGCCTGGGAATGGAATGTCTTGATGATAAAAGAAAGAACCTAGCCAAGATTGGTCAGGTTCCGGCATTTCTATTTTTGGATACCATTCCTCCCTAAATTTTCTGAGGATGAAAGATACGGTTCCGCAAATGGGCGAAATGCCATTTGTGATGTTATGCTTTACCTCAAAGCAATATTGCCAGAAATTTAGGTCAGGTGTTATCCCGAGATATCCTTCGAAAAGGGCTTGGAAACTGGCTAAGTAGAGGATGGAATTCGGAGAAATATTGTGTGGTTGAACGCCATAAAAGTCAAGGACGTCTAGAAAAAAGGCGGAAGGGGGAAAACCCATACCTCTCGCAACATGAGAGGTAAGGATGACGCGTTCTCCGACTTCTGGCTTGGGCTCGGGTTCATCTTTCGAGATTCGCCATTTGCCCTTAACTATGGATCCCTCCTTGACATCCGACGAAGAAGGACGAGAGAAGTATTACTCGGACTCCAATTGCCGACAATTTTTGTTTCGTTGTTGGCTCCGGTGGCAAAGCGCTCGTCGCCACGGGAATGGATCTTGACCCTCGCCGTCGTTGGGACGAACGGAGGGGGTGCTGCGGCACTTGATGACGCAACGTCCGCGGCGGCGGAAGAGTTTTCTCCACCCGCCGCGGAGGCCGTAGTCTTCTCCGGCTCGCCGCCGGTGTGCTTCTGCGATCCCGGCTGCGGATCCAGATCGCTGACGAGCTCGTCGATGGCGGCGCGGGTCGGCGACGACGGCGAGGAGGCCATCTTTTGGTGGCGCGTTTCGGTGCGTTTGGATGCTAAGTGCGCCTGGGACAAGGACTTGCTCTCGAGCTCGCGTGCGCGTCAATGGTGTGGGCAGTGAGGGAGTGAGGAAAGTTTTGATGAGGACGATGATGGCTATTTATAGCCGGAAAATCGTTTAGATACGTGCCAACGGCTCTTTCGACCGTTGGATGTTCGACGCGTGTCGCTCGCCGGAAACTACGGGAAATAAAATGGCAGGGGAATGATGGCTATCTCCTCGTTTCCCGTGAGAATCTGTCAGAGATACGCTGAGGGGTTTCCCGCGTGGAACCAAGCGGCGCTTGCGTCAGCATGTTTAAGACGCTGACGTTATGAGTTCTTTTTCCGCGAAGGATCGCGAGAAGAAAAGCCGGACTTTCATAGTTCCGAGTTTTATGTTACCATCTCCTTTAAAAGGAAAGTAGAAAGAATCAAGACTGCTGAATCAAGATTTCCCGGACAAAATGTATTTGGCGAAAGACGGAGAATCAGAGTTTTGATCCTTCCTGGGGGCTACTGTCGGATATATACTGAATAGGGGTATAGAAGATGGTAGACAAAGAGCCGGACTACCAGGGTGGCCTACATGGTAATGGGCTTAGGTCCATTGGGCGGCCCAGTAGTCCGACGCGCAGAAGCCGGATTCTAGAAGAACCCGGATCACGGCCCGCGTGATCTGGCTTGGAGGAGAAGACGGATTCCTTGCTTTCCAAGTTACAAGTTAAACGTAGTCTTCTAGGTTTCTTATTCTGTAAGCCCTAATCCGGCTATTATATAAAGCCGGACGGGAGATAGATTAAACAAGTGAAGTTAGACACAACAAGTTCAAGCTCTACGCAACTCGCCGAGAAGCTCATCCTCGCCGAGAAGCTAGATCTACACCCTCACATTGTAACCCTGATAAACGGGCTTTAGTCCCAATTAGTGAGAAGTGCAGGAGTAGGTACGCCGTACTGTCGCGACGTACCGAACCTGGGTAAAATCCTGTGTTCTGTGTTACTACGCTATCCCGTTACCCCACGTCTCTACCATAGTCTCATGGCACCCCCGTCTATGAAAACTACTACGATGTCTCGACACCTTGGCTGCCCTTAGGCCGTGCAATAGGGCCTCATACTCGGCCACGTTGTTGGAACAGTCGAAGTGGATTTGTAGTACGTAACTTAGTTTATCTCCTTTGGGTGACGTTAGCACCACCCCAGCTCCTGATCCCTCGTATTGTTTAGATCCGTCGAAGTGCATGATCCATGATTCGGAATTTGGAACCGTTGTAGTCATGCATGTATGTGTCCAGTCGTTAACGAAATCAATTAAAGCTTGAGATTTGATTGCTGACCTGGGTTCGTAGTTGATGTGATAATCCCCCATCTCTATCGCCCATTTGGCTATTCTTCCCGTCGCGTCCGAGTTTCTGATGATATCCGACATTGGTATTGAACTAACCACTGTTATGGGGTGTTCTTGGAAGTACGGCTTCAATTTCCGGCTAGCCATAAAGACCCCGAACACCAACTTTTGCCAATATGGATAGCGCTGCTTTGCTTCTGATAATACCTCGCTGACGTAATAAACCGGTCTCTGAACCGGGTAACCTTTCCCATCCTCTTTGCGCTCCACAACAACTACTGCGCTGACGGCTCGGGGGCCAGCTGCCACGTATAGCAACATAGGCTCTTTAGGACCCGGCGCTGCTAGTACTGGTGCTTCAGATAACTGCTTCTTTAGTGCCTCAAACGCCTCATCCGCCTCTTGATCCCACACGAATTTATCTGATTTCCGCAAGAGCCGGTACAAGGGTATTGCCTTTTCTCCGAGTCTGGATATGAATCGGCTCAAGGCTGCTACGCAGACCGTGAGCTTTTGAACATGCTTCAAATTTCCGGTTTTTTCAGACTCTGGATGGCCTTGATTTTATCCGGGTTTGCCTCGATTCCTCTCTCGGAAACTATAAAGCCGAGTAATTTCCCGGCTGGAACTCCGAACACGCACTTTGTCGGGTTAAGCTTCATCTGGTACCTCCTCAAGTTTTTGAACGTCTCCTTTAGATCATTGATAAACGTCTCCGCCTTCCTGGTCTTGATGACCACATCATCCACATAAGCATGGACGTTGCGTCCGATTTGGTCCTCGAAGCACTTTTGAATACACCGTTGGTAAGTTGCACCGGCGTTCTTCAATCCAAACGTCATAGTTTTATAACAGAAGGCCCCAAAAGGGGTTATGAATGATGTTTTCTCCCAATCCTCCCTCTTGAGCTTAATCTGATGATACCCGAATATGCGTCCAGGAAGCATAATAAATCGCTTCCAGCTACTGCATCTATAATCTGATCTATCCTTGGTAGCGCGAACGGATCCTTTGGGCAATGTTTGTTGAGACTCGTAAAATCAATGCACATCCTCCACTCATTGGTCTTTTCATCACTAGAACCGGGTTTGCCAACCAGTCCGGGTGAAATACTTCCATGATAAAGCCGGCTGCCAATAGCCGAGCGATCTCTTCGCCTATAGCCTTCCTTCTTTCCTCATTCATTTTCCTCAAACCCTGCTTCACGGGCCTGGACTTGGGATCCACATGCAAACTGTGCTCGGCCAGCTCTGTAGGGATACCCGGCATGTCGCTAGGTGTCCAGGCGAACACATCTGCATTTGAACGAATAAACTCCACAAGCGCTTCCTCCTGCTCTTTTCCCAAGTTAGACCCTATGGTAAACTGCTTAGTGGAATCACCTTCGACAAAATCTATCTTCTTGGTGTCTTGTGATGCCTTGAATTTTGCTCTCTCATCCTCGGTATTCGGCTTTTTCAAGGCTGTTCTATCATCCGGATTTACTTGAGACCGTAATATTCGAGTTCTTCCTTTCTGCATGCTTGCTCAGCCATAACCGAATCTCCTTCGTCACACTCGGCCGCTATATCCCGGTTCCCATGTATGGTGATGGTCCGTTTAGGACCCGGGATCTTCAGCTGCAAATACACGTAGCACGGCCTAGCCATGAATTTGGCGTAAGCCGGTCTTCCAAACAGCGCGTGATAAGGACTGCGCAATTTGACCACCTCGAACGTGAGCCACTCAACTCGATAATTATCCGTCGATTCTCCAAAAGCAACCTCCAAGGTGATTTTTCCCTCGGGGCTCGCCGAGTGACCTGGCACGATCCCATGAAAGATTGTCGAACTTTTCTGTAACTGGGACTCTTTGAGACTCATCCGTAAGAAGGTTTCCCAATAAAGGATGTTGATGCTACTTCCACCGTCCATCAGGACCCTCTTCAGTTCGTAACCATTAACCTGTGGAGCGACCACCAATGCCAAGACTCCTGGACGCTCTACTTTTTCCGGATGATCTCTTCTACTCCACGTTACCTCTTGTTCCGCCCATCTAAGGTATCCCGGCGCGGCCGACGAAACCGAGTTTGCCGCTTGCTTTAATGTCTCTTTGTTCCTGCTAGAAGTTCCTGTAGTATGCACATGATATTGTCCTTTTAAATTAGGCGTTCGTACCATACCGATGAAGATGTTGATCCGGCCGATCGTCACCATAGATCCGGACTCGAGGTGATCCGACTCTGGCCCCCAGCCGGAATCGTCCACCATCTTTTCTCCTTTGTGGTCGATGTAGATTTCGCCGACGACAAGACTCTCCATGCTCTTCCGAGCTTCTCCCGTGATGTAAACACCTTTGGACGCAGGCCCCACGGTGGGCGCCAACTGTCGTGGGATAATCACGGCAGACGTTACCGGGGGTAACTGATCTTGGGGCAAGACGACACAGGCGTTTGGGAGAGGGTTTAGCTCAGAGGAAAACATGGTGCAATTTGATCTGGTAACCGGCAATCAAAGTCGCCGAGTCTCCGATCTTGATATAACAACTCAACTCTGGGACTACACTAGATGCTCGATATCAAGCGATATTGCTAGGGTTCTTAGATCTCTGTCTAAACTAGCCTGGGGGTCGGTTTATAAAGCACCCGTACCCCCTGGCTTACCCTCCAAGGCGCACCCTGGATCCTACCCGGACACGGCGCACAAACCCTAACTTTCCTTTACAGTAACCCACAATCCGGGTTACCGGGCTACAAACTTGGGCCCTCCACTAGTTTCCTTATCCTTAGCCGGATCCTGTGCAGCGTCCTTTGGGCCGGGTTACTCCTTGGAGTTTGGCCTACCGGGTTATCATCCCCCTGTCAATAACGATGCTAAGTTCAGAGTCTTGGGTGATGCATTTTGATGGTTCCAAGCAGTACGAGGGGTCAGGAGCTGGGGTGGTACTTACATCACCAAAAGGAGACAAGCTGAGTTATGCGTTACAAATTCACTTCGATTGCTCTAACAACATGGCCGAGTATGAGGCCCTGTTACATGGACTACGAGTAGCAAAGGAAATGAACATCAAGAGGATAAGATGCTACGGAGACTCGGATCTCGTGGTACAGCAGGTCTCGGAACATGGGACAGAAAGGATGCAACCATGGCAGCATATCGCAGAGAGGTGGACAAGGTAGCCGGGTCTTTTTCTGGGTATCAGGTGGAGCACATTGATAGGCGAAAAAACGAGGCAGCAGATGCGCTGGCCAGACTCGGTTCACGCAGAGAGCCGGTTCCGCCTAATGTCTTTCTGGACGAGTTATGGCGGCCCTCTGTCAGAACCGAATCTGAAGAAGACCTGGCTCACCAAGACCCGGATTTGGAGTTAGTAGCTGCAGTACGTGCTATCCCGGAATGGACAGAACCATTCCTAGCGTTTCTGCTACGGGGCGAGTTACCACAACAGGAGGTTTTAGCCCGACAAATATTGAGACCACAAAGGTTACTCTATCATTAACGGAGAACTTTATAAGAGAAGCGCTGCAGGAGTCTTTCTACGCTACGTAGCCCCAGAAGAAGGCCGTCAAATATTGAAGGAGATCCACGAAGGTGATTGCGGACACCATGCCTTCACGAGATCTCTTGTGGCCAAGGCATATCGGCACGGTTTCTTTTGGCTCACGGCTATAGTAGATGCAGAGCGCTTAGTAGCAAGATGTGATGGGTGTCAAAGGTATGCTCGGCAAACTCATGTGCCGGCTATGGAGTTGCGGACGATTCCCTTGGCTTGGCCGTTTGCTGTTTGGGGTATGGATATGGTAGGTCCTTTCCACATGTCTCCATGCAAAAAGACCCATCTGCTAGTGGCTATTGATAAGTTCACAAAATGGGTTGAGTTCATGCCTGTTACAAATTGTGAGGCGGCCACAGCTGTGAAATTTCTGAAGAAGATCATACATCGGTTTGGATACCCCCACAGCATAATCACAGACAATGGAACCAACATGTCCATAGGAGAGATGGAGAAATTTTGTGGAAACAATGTGTCGGATATATACTGAATAGGGGTATAGAAGATGGTAGACAAAGAGCCGGACTACCAGGGTGGCCTACATGGTAATGGGCTTAGGTCCATTGGGCGGCCCAGTAGTCCGACGCGCAGAAGCCGGATTCTAGAAGAACCCGGATCACGGCCCGCGTGATCTGGCTTGGAGGAGAAGACGGATTCCTTGCTTTCCAAGTTACAAGTTAAACGTAGTCTTCTAGGTTTCTTATTCTGTAAGCCCTAATCCGGCTATTATATAAAGCCGGACGGGAGATAGATTAAACAGGCACAAGTGAAGTTAGACACAAGTTCAAGCTCTACGCAACTCGCCGAGAAGCTCATCCTCGCCGAGAAGCTAGATCTACATCCTCACATTGTAACCCTGATAAACGGGCTTTAGTCCCAATTAGTGAGAAGTGCAGGAGTAGGTACGCCGTACTGTCGCGACGTACCGAACCTGGGTAAAATCCCGTGTTCTGTTTACACGCTATCCCGTTACCCCACGTCTCTACCGTAGTCTCATGGCACCCCCGTCTATGAAAACTACTACGATGTCTCGACAGTTGGCGCCCACCGTGGGGCAAACGACGTCAGGCGTGAAATTCCGATCTGGGATACTTGGCGGAGTTGGAAGATCGATCACTGTCGGAAGCTTGGAGTTCGACGACGACGTCGGCCGCTTCCTCGACAACGGATCCTATATACCGGCGCAAAACCACCTGGTAAGTGCCTGTTACCGATCGGATCTGCTAACATCTTTATCGGACTAACTGCAGAGGCAATGGGGTTTTGCGGTGGAAGCAAATTTATCCCACCCGCCCTATACCCATCGAAGACGACTATGATGCCGGATTCTGCTCAGATCGCCGACAAAAAAGTGATACACACTTTATCGGCATGGTGCAATCCGAAATCGCTGAATACACGGATGACGGAAATCCCGTGCAAGAGGCAGACAACAACCTACCCGTCATAGAGACGGAAGAACAAATACCCGTCACAGAGACGGAAGATCCGACATCCGTCAACCAGACGATGAACTCGGAAGCAGAGTCCGTGCTTGCCGCCATTGAGGCGAGGTTGGAGTCGGAAACCGGATCGGATAACTTCGACTCCGAAGACGAAGACGAGATGCCTTCGTAAGAAAGGTTAAGTCCTTTCAAGAGGGATTCCATGAAGTGCTAATGGCAAAACCAGCTGATACAACGGGTGCCGACAGCCAGGAAAGCCCTAAAACCCCTCCGCCGGTGGAAGAGAGAGAAGACGGAGAAACTTCTCCGATATTCCCCAATGTTAAGGAGATGACAAAGATGAACCTGTCAAAAAACCTCCCTCTTCCAAGAAAAAGCACCGTGCTTCTAAAAAACTCCAATACAAACTCCGGAAAAAAATCAGCAGATCTCGCCGATGAAAACCTGGAAGTTGGAGATGTTAGCGGCACAAAGCCAGCGGAAAAGAAATCTAAGGAAATCACTGCTCCGCCAATGACGGAACAGGAAGAGCAAGAGCTATTACAAACACCAGATGAACCCCCTGAGATGCTGGAAGCCAGGACAAGCTTTCCAACGGCAACAGCAACATCTGCTTAGATCTCGGGAACATCTCCAACAAACCCATAATGACATCAAAGTCATGAAGGAAGAAATAGAGAGTACGAGAGAAAGCATAGATCCGCGTTAAAACCTACTAGGTTACCCGGAATCGCAAAACCGGAAGAACTGCCGCCAAAAGAAAGGTTCTATAACCATCTTGGCAAAAGCAGTTAAACGTCAAAGATGCCAAGGGCGAACCAATATACAAAACCGTAGCGGAAAACGCGGAAGCAGCGTTCGCCATCCTAAACAACGATCTGTACTCCAACGGGGAAAAACTCCAAGGGGTGTATGCTTTCCTAGGAAAAGCATTACAGCAGCAACAGCGAGGCCAAGAACGATCAGGGAGCTGCATGATAATTCCGCCCTCTGCAAAACAGCTACTTGCGCTGCTGGAGCACCTGGACCGGAAGAACCCCGAGATTCGGATAAAAAAGAGGATCGAGAAAAGACAGGAAAAACCCAGACAACCGGGACGCAACGTCTAGAATCGGACCTCATCTCCCGAAAGATGGATATAAACCACACGATCGGGAAGACAAACACCGGAATGACGGCAAAATAATGCCACCTCCGAGAAACCCAGCTGAAAAAGCTGAAGATATGATATACCTCACATACGTGAAAGATCCCGGACACCTCCTAAGGATAAGGAAAGGCATAGAAGCAGAACTCCGCCTAAAGGACGTGAACACGGAAGAGATAGAGATAACCTCGGAAAAGCGCGTCCGCGCAACAATGGAAAAGAAAGGAGCAGATCCCCTTCTGTCCATTCAGCCGGGAGATATTATGCACACATTGATAGAGCAAAAAGGATGATCTATACTTTGGTCCTAAGTGTTTTACTGACAGGATCCGAAGGATAACCCTGCATTCTGGCTTCGCCAAAGTTGGTACAACCTACAAAAAATATACCGGCAGTACAAACCCGATACCTGGCTCTCAGATTATTATACAGCCGTCAAATCAACAATGGGACAGACCTGGAAGCTGTCAAGTTTCTTCCCTAATGTTGCTAGACGGAGCCAGAGATTGGATTAATGGTTTACCATCAAGAACTGTCGACAGCTGGGATGATATGTCTAGAGTATTCACTCAGCATTTTCGGGGAACATCCAAACGCCCAAATAGCATCAACCAGCTGAACCGTTGCACCCAATTTGAGGACGAACCATACGTGGATTTCATCTCCAGATGGACTGCAATGAAGAATAGTTGTTCTGGAGTAACTGACGTACAAGCAATGCATGATTTCGTCAATGGCCTAAAACCCGACTCGTACCATTCATGGTTGGTTCTAAACAGCACAAAGATCTCGGATCTATGCTTACAACCGCTAATGAGCATGCTGCAGCCGAAGATGATATCAGAGCAAGAGGAGGCAATATTGAGTCACTAATACTCGCCAAGAAGACCCCTCGTCTGACAAAAAAGGAACTCCAGAGTCAACGACAAAGCCCAAGGAGGTCAACATAGCCTTTGGAGGAGAAAAGGTGAATAAGTGGAAAAGCCGCATCCAGATCCAATCAATTACACTCCGAAGAATGGGAGAGAATTAAGTCGGAACCCTGCTCCACCACTCGCAATTTGGGAAACCAACCCACACAAACGCGCAATGCCGGCTAAACAAGCATATGAAAGGCAATGCAGGATCCGGAAATAAAGGGAAGGGTTCCAAAAGGAAACCTGCCAAGCAAAGCCAAAAGCTGAAAAAGAAGACAGTGAATCGGACACTGACGACAAAATCCAGGAACAACAGCGAAAGGGCGAACCCAAATTTCCGAGAGTTGACGGGGAAGCAATGCTAACTTTCTTAGCAACCCCGTCAGCAAAGGTGGCCAAAAGAACACTTCGAGAAATAAACGCGGTTGTTCCGGCAACTCCGAAATTCTTGAAGTACTCCAACACACCGATAATCTGGGATCAGTCTGATCATCCCGGAAATATCCCTGAACCCGGCACACAAGCTCTTGTTGTAAGCCCTATTGTTCAAAATACTAGGCTAAGAAGAGTGCTGATGGACGGAGATCCAGCATTAATATAAATGTACCTGGATACACTGAAGCACTTGAAGATCTCCGAGTCCCAGCTCAACTACACAATATACGCTTCCATGGCATTGTTCCTGGCAGGCAAGCACGATCCCTAGGAGAAATTTCCCTAGATGTCACCTTCGAGATAAAGATCACTTCCGACAGGAAAAAGTATCCTTCGAAGTAGTGCCGTTCGAAAGCGTGTATCACGCAATACTCGGACGTCCAGCTTTCGCCAAATTCATGGCAAGATCCTGTTATATCTACAACAAGCTGAAAATGCCAGGACCCAAAGGAGGAGTAATCACCATAGCCGGTGATTTCAAGCTGGCAAACGAGTTGGAGAAAGAAAACGCCCTTTGCGCTCAGAGAGTTAGCAAAGGAGGAACTGAAGGAATTAGCCAAGGAGGTATCGCCGAAAGAAATGCCGGCAGGAAAAAGAAACTCGGAAGCCAACAGATAGTTTCAAGGCTCCGAGAATACAAGAAAGGTAATCCTAGATCCCAAAGATCCGACAAAATTTGTCGTCGTAGGGACTGGATGACCGACAAATAGGAAGGCGAGCTCATCAAGTTCCTCCGTGAGAACTGGATATTTTTGCCTGGTGTCCAGCTGACATGCCAGGCGTACCCAGGGAACTTGCTGAGCACCAACTCAAGGTTATCCCGATCAAAACCCGTCAAACAAGGTCTCCGTCGTTTGACGGAAGAAGACGGAAGGCTATTGGCAAGAAATTATCCGGCTTTTAGCAGCGGATTTCATCAAGGAAGTAATCCATACTGATTGGTCCGCAAATCCGGTCCTAGTACCGAAGAAAGACACAACTGCTCTTAGAATGTGTATAGATTACACAGGATTGAACAAGTTGTGTCCGAAAGATAGGTTCGCGTTACCGCGAATCGATCAAATAATAGATGCCACTGCAGGCTCCGAGCTTTTATGCTTTTTGGATGCATACTCCGGGTACCACCAAAACGCATGAAAAAGGAAGATCAAATCAAGACTTCTTTTATAACCCCGTATGGGACGTACTATTACTAACCATGCCTTTTGGCCTGAAGAACGCAGGTGCAACTACCAGCGTTGCATGCAACGCTTGTTTGCATAGTCAAATTGGCAGAAACGTTCATTTACGTGGACGATAACGCTGTCGTAACCAAGGAAAAAGATACACTCCTTGAGGATTGCGAGAAACTTTCGAAAACTTGCGCACTTACAAGATGAAGTTGAATCCATCTAAGTGCGTATTCGGGGTTCCCTCAGGAAAACTTCTGGGTTTCATTGTTTCCCACAGAGGAATAGAAGTTAACCCTGAAAAGATCAAGGCAATCTTGAACATCTCAAAACCTACATGTGTAAAATGTTCAAAGATTGACGGGTTCCGCTGCAGCCGTCAGCAGATTTATCATCGGCTGGGGGATAAAGCCTTACCACTCTACAAGCTGCTGAAGAAATCCGACAAGTTCGAATGGACAGAAGAGGCTGATGCAGCGTTGGCCCATTGAAGGAAACCTTGATGAACGCTCCCATCTTGGCATCTCCAAAAGACGAAGAACCCATGTTATTATACCTTACGGCTACAAGTCGGGTTATTAGTGCGGTAATCGTTGTGGAGCGGACAAAAGAAGAACAAAGCATACCAGATCAACATCCGTATATTACATAAAGCGAAGTTTTCCGAATCCAAACAAAGGTATCCGCACTACCAGAAACTGGCATACGCGTATTTTTTGCATCCAGAAACTGCGCCATTACTTCCAAGGGCATTCCATAACAGTGTATGTAAAGCACCACTAGGGGATATTATAAACAATGCGGAGGCAACCGGCCGAGTAGCTAAATGGGGCATCGAGCTGGCAGCCTTCGACATTAAGTACCAGCCAAGGACGGCAATAAAATCCCAAGTTTTGGCATATTTCGTCGCCGACTGGACATAAGCAATGGAAAAAACACCGATGCCAGAATCCGAGTACTGGATCATGCACTTTGACGGATCCAAGATGAAGGAAGGAGCTGGGCTTGGCGTAGTCCTAAAATCTCCCAAGGGAGACACAATGGAGTACGTACTACAAATACACTTCAACGCCAGTAATAACGTGGCAGAATACAAGCTCTGCTTCATGGCTGCATATTGCAAAAGAAATAGGGGTAAAACGCATCTTATGCTATGGAGACTCGGATTTGGTACAGCATCACTCAACCAAACCTGGA